>WEIU01012615.1:809519-844112 GCA_013389925.1 Aegithalos caudatus | reverse complement strand
TCCTCATTCTGCCCCAGGAGTTCTCACAGCACCTTTCTTCCAAGGGTTTATGGAACATGCCAACTTCATATACAAAACATACAAACTTCATTCTCCTCCAAACACTTCAACTTCTGAAACTGAAGATGGTGGAAATCCCACCAGGGTACTCACTGCACTGGTGATCTCTTTCAATGCCTACATTCCAACACAAATGAGCTGTCCCTAACAGTGGCAACAGTATGAATGGTCATTGGTAAAAGCCCCAGGAAAATGTGAAGTTTCTTCTATTTTACCTGTTTGCACTAACTAAAATCAAGGATGCAGAACAAAAAGAAAAAAAAAAAAAATTAAAAAAAAAAAAAAATTTCATCTAACAAAATCTAAGAATTACTAATACTGTATTAATAGCAGTACTTTGATTTCTACACCCAGGACATGTTCTTGGCACACTGATCAGTCTATAAGCTAAGACAGACAACAGTGTGAGCAAAGGATTTTTCAGATGGGAAGTCTGTGTTCTGGTTATACTGCATTCCTACGAGAGGTCTATATGGAAAAGAAGCCTATCTCCCTTCACATCCACTTCCCTACAGCTCTTCAAAGTCTGGAAAAGGTGGCAGAGAATAAAATTAGGAAATGCATGTGTTCTTTAACACCAATAAATTCACCAAGTCCATCTAGCTGCCTGCAGTCCTTCCCCAAATACTACGAGCAACTCCAATTACATTGTTATCTTTCACCAGCTTGCTCGCAGGTGGGTCCAAACCTGGAACTTCCTTAACCATCTCAAACAATCAACAGGAGGGCCTCACTTTGTTTTTTTACTGTTCAGAAGGATTTTTTGTAGTTTTAAAGGCTTCGTATCCTTTCTACTACTACACAGCTAGGCCTCTAACACACATCAGAACAAAGCCTTGAACAGTCAGTGGGCTTCCAAAATAATCTCCTCCACTTTGGGAAGCGTGGGTGTGGGGATCAGTATGAACTTTCTATAGGAATATTCATCAAAGATGAAATAAAGGAAAACAACCTAAGTTTTGAGACAAGTACATTTATCATGCAACTCTTCAAGAAACCTTGAAGATATTTCAGAACACTCAAATTCACATGATCATAAACCAAGTTTTTTTTCACCCGTTTTAAATAAAGAATAATAGAGAATAAAGATAGTAAGTATTCTTTTAGGTAATTTATGGGATTGACATGCATTCTTGAGAGTTCTTTTAAAGATCTGAAAGTTGTAGTACTGTGAGCCCCTCCCCCCATAACTTACAAGATCTGCTCCCAATTACCTTTAACAGTTTTTGGAATCAACTTCCTCCCTAGGAAAGAAGTATTCCATTTATTTATTATTCCATCAGTTTATCCCATTTAGTTGGGATAAACTGATATCTGCAGTGTGTAACTAACCATCCTCAAACAAACCAAACTTGATATGCATTCACATGTGACTTTTTAATCAAGCATGCAAAAGTAGGCTGACATAAGAATAAATTGATGGGTGAAGACAATAGGGAACAGCCACTGAATCAGAATAGTGTTCATGCACTGTAATTTTGAGTTGTGTCCTTGGCAGCTTTCTGAGAACTAACTATTCCGTTCCAGAATTACACAGAAGTTTCTTCTGTATAGAGACATCACTGCAGCTCCAGAGGTAGGGTGTTTCAAAGAACAAAACTTTTTCCCCTCAAATGCCTTAGTATTCCCTACAGTAATCAATTGTTTCTGAATTTTGGTGATAGGATTTTTGTTTGCATATATTTTTAAGCTTTCTCTCCATTTCAATAGCATGCCCTTCTTACCCTATTCAATTCAGTGGACCTTTATCTCTTGCTCATAGTACCTAATCTCTCATTCAGAACATCATTCTCTCAGTGAACTCTCATACTCAGTACAACAACCTGTTTCAAATGGCTGCTAAAAATCACTTTTCTCCTATCCAAACACATCAGCCTCCACCCACAGTATTTCCACTAGCTCACATTTCTTCCCCACATTTCCTCATGTAGTATTTGCCTTCAAGGCTGCAACAAATTCTAGGTCTATTTGGTTTTGTGTCTTTTGATCTGTTTTCAAACCTCCAAGTCTGATAACAATCAACCTAGATTTCCATTTATTCCTTTCTTTTTCTGTCTCTTCCATTTGTACTCACACTGTACCCTGAATATTAAGATCAGGTCCCCAATATAGACTCTGTCAAGCACTTGTGGCTACTACCAAAATCAAGTGAAAATAATACTTTTCACAAGTGATGTTTAGAAAGGGGGCAGGGAAAGAAATTCAAGTCATAGAATGTGCACATCTACTAGGTAACAATTCATTAACTGCTTGATCAAGATCAAAATTGCCAATTGTTATTTGGAAGCCTCAATTTTTATTAACTCAGGAAAAACTGTACTTGCTGCTAGTTTATTTGGCAGGCAGTTAACTGCAAGTGCCAACTGAAGAAAAAGGTTCAAACAATAAAAGTAATTATTTTATGTATTTTGACTACTATTTTTACCATGAAATACTACTGTCATTACAAAAAAAAAAAAAAAAAAAAGAGAACAAGAGGATGAAATCTTTGCAACCAGCCTATTATGGTCTCAACCACATGATGGACATTTCATGATAAATCACTCAACTTCAAGCAAGTGGCTTTTCAGAACCAACTACAGTCATTGTACTTTTTAAAAGCACTGTAAAACCCTACTGTTCTCCATTTTCATCTTAAACAACATCACTTGGACACAGAAAATTCACATTCTTCCTGCTTTTGTTGCACATGATAAAACAACAGAAAAGACCAACCCTATTAGAATTTATCAATCAATAGAACATTCTTCTTTGTGACCTACAAAAAACACTCTGTCCTGTATCCTGGCACTATGGAGCTCCCAGTACAATCCCTGGAAGGAGAACAAACTCTCTGTGGCATGCTCAGTACAGTGGACGGATTTCCCCCTTCCTACCCTCTTTCAGCTGTGATAAACACCAAAGCAAAGTCATGATTAAAAAAAAAAAAAAAGGAAAATAAACCAAATCATAGTAGACTTCAGCATAAATAATAAATAAAAAAGCTGTTCCAGTGTTATGACAGGCAAACCACACAGTGGAAAGGACAGCTTGTGTATTGAAAAAAAAATTAAATAATGCCACATCTCTAAGGAGCAGTGTTAGGGATTCCAGCAAAAAGTCTGCAGCTCTCCCTTCTTAGAGCTGTTGATGCAAGGTTCCTTCCAAATAACCAAGGAATGTGTATCGGGAATGATTTCAAGGTTCATTTTCTAGCTACATAAACACAGTCAGGTAGCACATCGAGTTTTAAAATTACTTCAAGAATTTGTGAAATGGAAGTCTTCAATGTGGTACAAAAATAAAATGTGATTTGATCAGGTATGACATCACTGTTCTGTGATTCCATATTTGAAATTACAACTAATATTTAGAGAGCTAACTGAGCATTTACAGTAAATACTGCATGACACCTGAATCCCCAGAAACAGTTGGAACAAGCCAAGAAAGGGTGGAAAAAACCCAAACTTCATCAGTGTTATTCCATGGCTAAATTTACCTTAGAGAAGACTATCTTCCTCTAGAGTAAAAAAGAAGAGGATGTCCCCTTCAGAGCAACACTTGAGAGCAGGAGAACATGAACCCTCTCTGTGCAATGCAGACGGTGTCAGGTACACTCTGAAGGGACCTGAAGTGACATAGGGGAACTCGACATAGGCTCCTCCCCACAAGTCTTGTCCCTCTCCCAGGCCAGGCTGGAATCTGAACGTGGCAGTGTTCTCTGAAGAGTAAACATGTCCTGCCTCCACCTTGCTAAGTCTGGACAAGTATTTTGGGCAGATCCACCTGACAGCATGCAAGGCTAATTACCTCTCCCCAGACCCTAATAGGAGATTTTCGCATGGTATAGAGCTCCAAATTCTGGTGTTCCCACTGGATCCAGCCACTTCTTCTCCCTCATCTTAGCAAAGCCTAAGGCAAGATTCAAGAAAAAGAGGATGTCAAAGACCTGGAGGCTAATCCAGCATTACTCTGGCAGGACAACAGTTAAAGGCTTCCAGAGCAGAAAGGAGAGCTGGGGCAGGGGAAGAGATGAGCACAGGAAGGAGGGGATGAGACCCTGCTGCCCCAGGACACAAAACATGCTCTTGGTGATGCTTGAAGTATTAGGTGCACATTAAGCACATCATCCCACTTGTCTTATAGAAGTTTACACATAACATGTACCAGACAGACAGGCTTTCACAGGAGGAAAAAAATAGAGCATTTTGGAAACACTGATTCAGAGGGCAGCAGAGAATGAGTAAACACCTTGAGCAGCCTTTTCCCCCCTTACTGCCTGCTTAAGGAGTACATGAATGTGACCATCTCCACAGTTTGGGGCTTTCCCTTGTGAATATCCCTACCTTTTCAGCTGCATTCAAGCAAGACAGTTTATGTTTCTCGTGCCCAGTGTTTTTTGGGGGGAGTTGAGGGGATGTTTGCACCCCCAATTTCACTTAGAGTCAAGTGACAGCCCTTACAACTCACCTTTATAGTAGTATTTGACTTGATAACAACACAAAAAGGGGGAAGGGGAAACTTTCAAATACTTATGTACATACATCAACATTTTACACAAGATAATAAAAGTGAAAGCTTGGCACAATATTACCCAGAAAAAGTTTCTGGAACAGATTTTGGTAGGACACACAGCAATCTCCCATGAAGAACAGACTGCAGATAGAGTAAATGCTAATTCTTTGATTTGGATCCAGTTAGAATTTATTTACTTTTTCAAGTTTTGGTTACTGGCCATATTCATAAACACTTGTCTAGGTAGTTCTTTAATTGCTTATGTGTTCTTTAGATTTTTTATGAGCTCTAGGCATTCTGTACACAACCAGATGCAAGTTTCCCAAACTGTGCAAAAGTAGCAGAGGATTTGGTGCAATATTACTTTATTGGAAATTAAGGGTTGTAACAACTCCCAGCTAGAAACATTATTACTGAGAATTTCAGGCAGAAAAAAAACCAAACAAAACCAAAAACACACACACACACAAAATCTTTGCAGATATTTGAAAGTGAAAAGAGAGAGCAGCAAATTTTTCAAAAGCTGCTTAATTTGAAAAATAAACATATGGTTGCAGGCATAGAATTTGTGAATTCTGCCACACCACCTGTCATTTCCAAGTTTATAACAGCACACTACACACTTCAAGACATCAAAAACAAGGATTTTACCAACAAACTAAACATTCTTTGGCCCAATGCCTGCTTTTAAAACACATATTCCAGAGATCCTGTCAACTCCCAGTTTTCCTGTACTGCTTTCCCTGTCATACTGGTACTGCTAATCCACACCTTAGTCTGCAGCCTATCTTTCAAGACCAGTACCACAAAGGTGTATCCTCTCCTTTTTCCTGTAATATCCTATCCTGTAACATCCCTCTCCCTCTTTTTCAGTATTCTATACAGAAAGGCTTTTAACTATTATCTTCATATTAAAACCTAGACTCTGGTGCAGAGTTGAGAGTCTACTTTCATTCATGGCAGAACCTGTCTGATCTCCTGGTATTTCCTTGATCACGTTTTTAGGTTAAACCCCAGAACGGCAAAAGTTTACATTCATGGTGAATTGCTAAATCCTTTTCTTTCTGAGCTCATCTTGGCTAACAAAGAATACCAACAATCAATTGACATTACTCATGGTCCAAAAAACGCCTTTAAATTATCCACTGAACTTAATGAACTCAAACCAGATCATGACTAAGTCTTGTCATTCCCCTTTAAGGAAGGGGATACATTTAATACTCAATCTTTTCTGTGTCTGAAGGGCTGAATCTCACTTTGGATGCACTACCTTGCTCCTAACCTGCTCTTACATCCTCTTCTGATGATACTGCTGTAAATATCCTGTCTCATAATTTCAACAGGTATGTCTTGAGACAAATTTCCCTTCAAAAAAAGATAAATTCTTACTTCATGCCTTAATAGTCTCCCATTTGCTGCTCATTTGCCAGGGAAAACTCCTCAACAACAGCCCAAAAGCTCACTAGATAATTCATTTCAAGCCTGTCTCTACCAGAGCACCTGTGGTGTCATTTAATAGCAGCAAGACAGCTGTTATACCATGAATATTGCCTGGGAATGTCAGATGATCTTAATTTAAACCTGCACTCTCTATTTTGCCATTTTTGTAAGATAAGTTGTCTGTCACTTTCATTACTGTACATAGGATCCATGACACAAATTCTCCCACAATTAGTTTATATATTTAGTTGGATTTTACAACACATTTGTGATCAAAGAAGATGTCTAAGTCTCAGTTTCAGAAAGGAAAATCACTGCTCAGGAAGATTAAAGCTGGTATTTTCATCATGTTTGCATCATGTCCATTTCTCCCTCAGGAAGGCAGGGGTTTGAGCTAGCAGAATTTAGAAAGGAGGCCAAAAAAAACCCGAGAAGTGCAACAAATTAATTGATAGAGACAAACAGAGACGCAGAATTGCACAATTTACTCAAGAACGTAGCAGTACTCAAAATCAGAGCTGGCATTTAGATCTTACTGTCCAGGCAGCCTCTATGACAGTCAGTTATTGCATCTGCAGCTACAAACAGAATTGATGTTTTTAAAAACACAGACTACAAAGAGCAGAGTCATTTAATGCAGACATCAATATTTACAGTAGAAAATAGCCTTTTAGCCTTACATAATCAACAGCTTTGAAAAGAAAGGCTTAGCTAAATGGCCTTCCCCATCCCAACATTCAAAGTAGCTCTGAAGGGAAAGGTAAATGTTGCCGCATACTGACTACATATGGTATTATATCTGTACCCCAAATGATAAACTGGAAAAAACCCCCAAATTTGTGTTTTACTGCCTGAACTAATGGAGACTCACAATGACCTGCACACCATTAAGAGGAATCCTTGTAATTGAAACTTTACCAATAGTATTTTCACAATTTTTTAGTTTGAACACATTTTAGGAACTGGATCTTGGACCACTAGCTATCACATTTACCTTCTTCTTACAAATTTTCAGAGGCAAGTTTGACTATAAATATTAATTAAATATAATAAATATTTTTGTTCAAATTTTTAAAGAATTGTTTTCAATGCATTTCTAACTTTTACCTTAAGAGCACAGAAGATGCAAGAATCACCCATACACTTGTGCGTTGTGATCTGCCGGAAACTGCGGCGAAAAATGTCCAGGTGCCAGAGAACCTGAAACAGGAAAGGGGGCACAGGCAATTTTATGAATATATAAAATAAAACGTTGCATAAGCTTCCAATTAAACTGCATATGCTGAGTAATCCAAGAAGTATACCAATGTCATCAGTGATCACCTTTAAAAGGGATGCTTTTTATCTAACTACAAGTTGACATTTTCAACTTTCTTCCTTACCTGTAACCTTCACATGCTAATTTACAGTATGACCCTCCTCTGAATTTCTTGCCATGTGCTTTTAGATTAGAAAACTCGCTTCTTCATCCATGTGGCAGTGCTGGCTTAAACAGCACCTGCTCTGACAGTTCCACTGTGCTGGCACCAGGGCTGGCTGCTGGGCCGCACCATGAGGCTGAGCAGAGCTGCCGAGGACACCCCATGGACTGCTAGGGATCAAACTCTTCCCTTCTTCCAATCCTACACACCTTTCTTGTTCTGAGCAGAAAGCCCAAATGCTGAAAAAATGGGGCACCAATAGCAAATACATTAATGAATTAGTGCAAGTGAAAACAGTAGAATACTAAAATCCGTTATGCCCAATATTATCATTACCAAGTGTCCTCAGAGGCAGTGATTACTAACCCCAGCCTGTTAGGGCAGTTATACCTTTCTCTCAGGACACATATGGAGGTAATAACAGGTGTGTGATTAGGTAGGGTCACAGCACAGGAAAGCACACAGGCTTTTACATGTTCTGCTAGCAAGAGTGAGAGGTGACATTTGCTCTAACAGCAGCATGGTTTTTTATTCTTCAGTTTTACCACTAAACCTGTGCAGTCTTTGGAAATTATTCAAATTTGTATCTGTAAAATAGCAACAATACCCATCTCTGAGGTGTTCTACAGTGAGCTCGTTATGTCTAAATGTGGTCAGCACTGGCTCTTTCAGCTCAAACTAACAGTGACTGGGCTTTCCTGCAAACCTCAGTCACCAGCCTTTCAGAAGGCAGAAGTCTGCACTGCAAGAAGCCCTGACCTAAATCACGTCCTACCAGGTTCCGGACAGAGCAGCAAGGTCCAGGCTGACATGTGACTGGCTAAATGCTTCATTAGCACAGAGGAATCAAACTTCTTATTCCTGATGAATTTGCCTACAGCAACCAGCTAGAAAAAATTTAGCACCCAGGCAAAATTTGTGCTGGTTTCAGTAAGTGTTTTCAACTGGAACGATTTGTTACTTAAACCATAGTAATATGTGATATTCAGTAAACACATTTTTAAATAAAATCTGTAAGCTTCTCAAAACTTCATAATTGCCATGGCTATGTTTATACTCAAACTATCCCTGTACTTAAGGGCCTGGGAGGAAACGTAAGCCTTGAAAACATTTGATTACACACAAACATTCCTGAAGAACTACTGCAGACTTTACAAAAGGACAAAAAAATTACATTTAGGAAGGGGTCCAATTTTTTTATGTAATTGCCTTTGGAGTTTAGCTTGAATGTTTATAGAAATTCGTAAGAGCAAAGAGCAACAAACATTCAACACCATTTCAGACTAAGTGTCAAAAAATTAGGATAAACCCCAGAAGTATATATTTATGAAATGATTACCATCTTGCTTTTTTTTTTAAATTCAGCTTTGATTGTAAGTACTTTCAGTATCCTATCTCTCTTCAGCTTTAGAAGAAAAGGGTTTCTGTAGCAGATTAAAGACCAGGTCATATGCTTTCATCTTCATGTATGGCATGCAGCTGGTATTAAGGTCTACTTAAGTCCAGACCTAGGTTCACTAACTCAATATTAGGAAGCAGCCAGTCATTACACTGTACAGCTTAATAAAGATAATTGATACAGAACATCACTGGAAACTTCTCTTTGCCCTGTAATTTCTAACATATTAAGCCTATTGAGGGTCATAGGTACACATATTTGTATTATTTGCACTGGGGCTATATGGAAGACTGAAGTTAGTTTGAGAACCTGATAGTACCCAGGGAAAAAAACCACAAAACAGAAGTCATACCCATAGTGATACAGTCTGTGCTGCACAGACAAGCCATACGAAGGGATGGAAAATTATGTGAAGGGGTTTTAAGCCCTGCTGCCAAATGGACTGAATCTCAACCATCAGACATTCAAAGCATCTAAGTGGTGACAACACCTTTATGGCAGGCATACCACTCCACTGAATTTGGCACCAGAAATGGTTTTTCTTCTAAATCAAAAGGTAAACACGCAGTCATTTAAACTAAGCTATAAAGCAGCAGCCAGAAAGAAAAGTGAACGACATAAAATGGACCTTGTATAGTTATTATCAAACCTTGACTGGTTCAACGAGAAGATCATTTGTACTTCCAAGGAGCATGCACTCTGCAAGCTACAGAATAAACTATTATTGTAAAATAATTTCTCTATGCATATTTTTAGCTTTGGTTGATATTCTACAAGCTTACACAAACAAGACATTCAAGTATAGTAAATGATGACTGTGTAAATGCTGTTGAATTCACCAGGAAAACCTGAAAATTAAAAAGCTGTTCAATAACTCAATCTGTTTTTCCAAATGTAGCTTTATTCTATCTGGGCTCACCAACAATTATGTACTCAAGCTTGGCTCTATTTGTTGCACGGTGCCTAGGAAAATACTGCAACAGAGGGCAAAACCAGAAACATTCTTTATTCTGTGCTCTTACCTGTAGTGCACTATTCAGGAAGCAACTGTTCTGTCCTGGTTCATTGCTGAGACCTTTACTGGGTGCTATTGAGGTGGTGTTTCGTGGAGTAAACATGCCCTGTACATTCCCCCGACCCACAGAAAAGTAATTTCTTTTCCAAGACATCTTCCCGTTTCAGCTGTAGAAAATGCAGGTTTGGGCTGGCAGAATATTTGACTTGATCAGATGCTTCCTTTCAAAAAATTTGAAACTAGAACAGCAGCCAGACTTCCTTAAACTATAGTTCAAACACTATTTATCCTTTTGCCAGGACTCAAGGAGTTTGCTTCTTTTAAATCCAGCCTAGGATGCTATTCTTCATTTGCTGCTTATGCATGCAACAACCTCCTTTAAAAGCAGCCACACAGAACATTTGCAAAAGGAAGGAATCCACGGTTGTGCAAGTTCATGTTACGCTGCTTCTCCCTTTTCCAAACAGGCAGGAACTTCAGAGAACAAATGGCAAATCAAGGAGGTCCCAGACTCAAGACTAGAAAAACAACAACTTCCTCCCACACCCCCAAAAACGCAGTTTCTGTAATCCTTCTATAATCCTCCTGAAGAAGATGGGGAAAATCCAATTTGTAAGGGAGCGAAGAAACCAAAACACAACCTTGGCAGCTCCCTTTCAGTTACGTGTCTCTTGGGTGATGAAAGAGACATTATCCACACAGGGGAAAAGGAAGTAACTCCAGAACTTGAGAGCGAAGAGCTTTAAAGAAGCAAGAAGTCTCCAATACAGTTCCTCCAGTTGTGCATGCGATCTTTAGAAATTTCGTCTCCCGATCCTCCTCCTGCAATCGGAATGCCCAG
The DNA here is from genome assembly GCA_013389925.1 of Aegithalos caudatus. Taxonomy (NCBI): domain Eukaryota; kingdom Metazoa; phylum Chordata; class Aves; order Passeriformes; family Aegithalidae; genus Aegithalos; species Aegithalos caudatus. The sequence goes on along the minus strand of WEIU01012615.1, from coordinate 833,442 downwards.
CCGTGCCAGAAAGCTTGAGAGAGAAAAATAATCAAAGGCTTGCGTCATTTAATTACTCTCTTGGTTTTGTGGTGTTCTGCCAAGACCAGAGTTGCCTCACCTCCCACAATACACTGAATCTTCAGAGACAAAACAAAAAAATTGAAATATTCCTCCACCCAGAAAATATAATATGGAAAAGAAGAGAGGATTCTGAGAAAAGCCTGTAAGAGCAAGGAGGCTTGGAGTACGTTGGAAAGGTTGAGAAGTAAACTAGATTAAAAAAATAAACCACAATGTTCAAGTGAACCTCATAGCAGTAGTCAAACATATCCTTTATAATCTTGTAGTGTTATTTTTTTTAACATGTCTTATTCATTCAAACAGTTACACAAGGATTGGTGGTTCTATGAATACATGCTGGCACATTCTCCACCCTAGAACTGGGATTTTGCACTGAACATGGAAGGTACAAAGACTCATTCCTGACTCAGCAACCTACTGCACTCTCCAGAAAAAAAAGTCTCCAAATTTCCTTCACCAGAAACTACGTGTACTTCTAAAATGCTACTTAATCTAGGTACATGGGATATATGATGTCTTATAAAACGCACAGAAGCTTCTGAAGAAGCCAGAACAATTATTCAACAGAAAGCACACTTCCCACAAGTTCACTTTTTCCCTCATCTATAAGAAATCGAAAAAAAAAAATTAGCAATTCCTAGAAATGGAACTACAATGTGGGAACCCTAAAATCCCCTCAAAGAAAATTCCAGGTTTTGTCCTGGAAAGATCAACCATAGAGTCTTCCCTGCCTAGACTGAAAGAGAGGACTTGCCCCATAGTGCCCTGCAGAATCACTGCCAATCTACCTTAGATTGCTTCCCCCACCAGCCACTGAACCCTGCCCTCCCCAGCCGTTCATCCCTTATACCCCTCTGTAGGTTGCTGCCCTTTGTACCGCCCCTATGCCCTCAAGTCATGACCCTCATTTAACCACCCAGCACCACATGGCTGGGATCTTCTGCCCCAATCCCTTCAGCTTGCTGGAATAAACTTCTGCTGGAACCTATCATACAGAAGGCCCTTCCTGTCCTTCCTCTGCTGAGCTGTCTGCGGTGTGTGTGTGTGCAAGGGCCCGAAATGGCTGCTCTGAGCGGCTTCTGAAAGACACTTGGAGAAGGCAGCAGCATTTCACTGTCCTGCCACACTGCTACACTACAAGATTCATGGCAGCACTTTTTTTTAAGTTCTCTCAAGTGTAGCCCACCTACATTTACAGAAACTTGCACGATATTTTCTAGGGACATTCCCAATGACATCTAGATTTACACAACTTTTGATACACATAATAACAATTGAAATTAGCTATTATGGCTGGCATGAGCAAGACAACTCTAATCCAAATGTATTTATGTATTTACTGAAGCATGAAGTCACTAAAAAATAGACATATGTAGGGTTTGTACATCAGCAAAAAATTACTGAGGGTATAATGCCTTACAGAGATACCCTGGGTATCTGTGAAGGCATGTTCTTCACCTTCCACACAATTATAAATTCTTCATTTCCTGTCAAAACACAAAGAACTTACTAAATGCCTGCAAATGTGTTACAGCAGCCTAACGCATTCCCTTCCAGTAATACTCCATTTGTACTTCTGTTCAACTCATTCTACAAACATTAATGAAGTCTCAGCACTGCTGTAAGGCAGACAAATATCTGCCCACAGATGAGCAGTCCTCCAGGTTGCCAGTGTGCCATGCAAAATTTCAGACGTGCTTGCAAGCCTGCAGACACAGACCATTACCGTGCCCGTCACACAACATTCCTCAGTGCTGAACTTATACAGGAGTCATTTCAAAGCAATTTCAGGCTCAGCCCCCTTTCTTTGCTCAATCTCTTAATGAACCATGAGCCAACCATACTGTGTGAGCTATTTAGGGATCAATTTAGGGATCTCTGTAAAGCAACACCACATGCAATAGGTGCACTGGCTAAGCCTGTGTGTCACAGATCGTAGCAGAGAGCTGCGTGTAAGGAACTGAGACAGGCAGGCTCCGTGCTGCCTCACAAAAACCACTGAGCCAAACACTCAGTATTCTTTCTACAGCACCTACAAACAAACAAAAATACAATCCAAAACATTCCCAAGACACACAGCTGAGAGCTGCACCTATTCAGTGGACTTCAAGTTCAAAACAAGACTCTCCTCTCAAAATGGGCTGTAAAACTAACTTCTGAACACTTTTTGAGCAGAACTACATCAGACATGACAAAGTAAATAAGCTTTTTTTAGTCTGTTTTTATTGTCTTGGAACAAAATTCAAGACTGGAGGCTTCACAGTTCACCTTCCATTGCGGCAAGACTACGTCAAGGTGGCCCAAACCCTCACAGTAAGTGCTATCTGCTTAGTACCTGCACTGCTTCTGCACAGGTTTAGCAGAACTGACATCTTACCCCCATGGACTGCTCACAGAAGCACGTTCAGTTTGCTCATCTGGCTACACGGCCTTTGCAAAGCTAAGAACGAGCAAAAAACACTTAAGCTGTTAACCACGCAAAACCAGACAAAACCACATCTCCAGATCACTGCTTTGCACTGTGCCAACCTCTAAAAACTGTAGCAATGAACTAGAACTCATATTAAATAAACAGTATCCAAATGTTTTAATGAGGAGTAAATAAAACATTAAAAACAGATAAAGGACATATTATAAAAAAAGCAAACCCAACATTCTAGATCTTCCTGCTGCTTTGTAGCAGCTTCCTTTGGGAAGGCAGGAGGGCTCCCAGCCACACAGACAGGCTCAGCAGATGAAGACACATGGGGCATCACTCCAGCAACACAACCCCAGAGCAAAGGTGGCCATGGTTCAGCACATAACCTCTGGCCTGAAGAAACCAGAGCCTGTCCTTTGACAGCAGAGCACAACATTCTACACGATGTACCACAGAAGATTTCAAGACCCTGTTTATCCCCATGTTGCCTTGCTAAATCAATCACACAGAAACGTAACATCTCAAGTTGCATCCTTTATTCTCTGGCAAGGTGCCACTACCATTGTTCATTTTGGGGGGTGAGGAGGAGGGGAATGTAACATCCCTCCCACTGCAGTCTCATGTAGCCAAACATCTTAGTCTATTGCTTGAACCGCCAATCCAAGCACGTTGCTGAACTAGAACAACCCTGTTTAGGAATAAAGATGACTGCATATAGCACTAGGTATGGCAGAAACCACCAATTAAGTATTTATCAAACTATTAGATAAAAGCAGAAGTCTAGAATTTAGTGTTTGTTACTTATATTTCTGAAAAAACTTTCCAAACACAGAACAAAGTAAATGCTTCAATGTGTGAATGTGCTTGATTTTAGAGAAGAGACTCCTTTCCCCCAGTATCCTAACACCTATTCTGATGGTAGGGAGTAGATTAATGGTGTTGAGGCCAAATGATGCCTTCACGAGCTGCAAACATAAAGAGGTGAGAAACAGCTTTGAAATCAAGATCTTTTTGATAACAGGAAAGGACAGACTTGTCCAAGACAATGGATTTTGTTGAAAGTTTTCACCCAGATGGCTCCTAAGTTTGACTCTTTCAGTGAAGAGGGACAAGAATAATCCCATGGCTGTTCTCAGCTAGATGGAAAGTTTGTAAAAATAGAGGCTTGAGAACACACTTTCTCGAGGTACCTGCAATAATGAAAGTAGTTGCAAATTTCTGCATGGATTAAATGACATTTAATTGCAGACACATCAATATTACAGTCTTCATTTAGTTTAGACATCCCAAAAGCTTTGCATGTCAGTTTAAATTCAATCTTGAAGGTAATGAAATAAAATAGAGGGGCGGAAAAACTTCCCAATACCAAATAACCATGAAGCTGGATGAAGAGGGCAGAGACCTGACAGAAACAACAGGTGATTTCCTCCTCTAGAGGAGGTCTCTTCTTTTTGAGATTCTTAGCTAGCCAAAAATACAAGACAGATTTATTTGTTCACCTAGACAATAAAGTGCAACTACAAATGGGTGGATTTACATTCATCTCCATTGCCAAGAATTTTTTCACAGTACAAATGGGACAACTCTATGCTCTGTGCATGCACTTCTCAGTCTTGATGGCTCTGCTGGGAGAAAAAGGGCAGGGAGGAGTCTGTAATGCTTCTGCTGTCAAGCCTGCACCCATTTGTCAGTATTCCTCTTAAGTGGACAACCTGATTACCTGGCTCTGTGCTACTTGTGCCTACTGGGTGGAACCAGGAACTGGGAACTGACAGCAGTTCACACTGCCACTGTGCCCACAACAGACTCATACTGGTCTTCCCTGTTTTCCATGTGCTATTGCACCATCTCAGTTCCTCAACTGTTGTAAAGACAACGTTTTGAGTTCCAGAAACCTTAGGCTAACTTCCCAGAGCCTTTTTGGAAAATAAGGTTTGCTAAGATTAGGATACTCTTTCAGACACCAGAGAAATCCTTCCATTTACCAGAAGAAAATTATTCAAGTGTCTGGCTAAAAGTTGCTGATAAAGCCCATCAAAATGATCTTGGAGTGAAGACCGAAAACACATTTCCCCAAATCCATGGATGTAGTTCTTCAGAGAGTACAGATACAGTGAGCCTGATCAAACACTACAGTTCTCTCCAGAAGAAGGCCATTTCTGAGAAACCACCTCAAGATAATGCAAACAAAACCAGGAAAGACTAGACAGAACAGCAAGCAAAATCAGCATAACAAACATTATTTTTGGTCACTACCACTGTATTTATATGGCTTTTTAACCAATAGAAGAAAATCTAGTCAAAATACTGATGGGTCAATAACCTTTCAGGAATGCATTTCCCCACTGTGGCAACGTTGCCATTTCTATAGATCATTTAATGCTTCTACAGTCACAGAAAAAAAAACAAACAAACAAAAAAACCAAAACAAACAAACAAACAAAAAAAACAACCTGAACAATTTTATGACGAAAGAACATGTTTTTATACCAACTTTTCAAACCAACAACCAATAAACCATGAAACATGACAACCCACTCTACATTCCTGTTAACTGCTCAGATCAACAAGAGGCAGAAACACTCTGAAGTGAGACTCTTTAAGGTGCTGGGGTCAAGTATAGCCTTACATGGCATGAAAATATTCTTCAGAGCAAAACATTCTCCAACTTCCTCATCCAAAAAGCTTGTAGGTTTTATAGAACTCTGGTGGACTGCCTCTTAAAACAGTGTAATGAGATCTTGCAAACACTTACCTAATCTCAATCATTTGATTTTAAGCCTGACAGTCAGCCAAATCTATTTAAAGAGCATCTTTCTCAGTTTAAAAAAAATTAAAAATAAAAAAATATATAAAAAAACACCCAAAACCCAGCAGAGAGGCATTTGCTTTGGAAATGCAGAAGATTGTCCTCCAGGGTTACTCTTAGCAGTATTTTCTGCAGCCCTTTCTGAAATAAGGACATCAGCTATTGTCCTGTGTTCTGTGCTAACTAACAACAACAAAGACTTCTGTTCAGAATAATGGAAAAGTATGTCACATCCTATACAGCTACTGAGACAGTGAGGTAGCTGTGTCCAGACCTTCATAAAACAGTTAAGAAGACTCAAAATATACAGCTGCCTCCCAAATAATTTAAAAAGCTACTAAAACCCATCTGGTAAGGAGCTCCAGTACAACATGAGAGCTACTGAAAGGCAGATTATAATTAAAAAATACATAAAATGTCTAAACATAATTCTCAATATCTAAAGCTGACATTACAGCCTTTTCTGATCAACAATTACTTAACCTGCAAAATGATCTAGAAGTTTCTAGAGTAAAGCATATCTTCTTAAAGACTGCAATTGATAAAAGCACAGTATAAAATAATCAAGTAACAAAGGGCTTCTGTTCAGAGAAAAGCAATGAGAGTGGAGGTCAGAGCTAGAGATGCAAATGCCACATTATTTACTTTCTGTAGGGCTTATTGCCAAAACACATTTTGCTCCCCAGATAAAGGTTCTACTGATAGAAAAAACATTATATTAATAGCCACTGATCTCATGCATCGTGGTACTTTCAGCACATGCATTTGCTGTGGAGGTTACAGGGAACTGAGGCAGACAAGCCCACTGGTCCTACTTCCTAAATCCTTTGGAAGCAGCAGCCACCTTTATGTTACACACCCCTGTTATCTCAGCAACTTTTCTCTGACTGTTGGAGAGACAAGAAATATATATAAGATTAAGAAAGTCTGCCCAGTCCTAAGTAAATTCAAACCCTTTCAAGACCATCTGCACTCCCTTCAGATCTACCCTTCACAGTTGTTCAACTCTGAGACTGCTGTACATGATAATAAAAGCCTACATATTAACTCACCTGGATTTCTAAAGTGCTTATCCTCAAGTTTTCTATTACTTTCTATATGAAATCTAAGTTTATGCTCCCACACCTATATTTAAAAAACGTTCTACCCTACCCCAAGCTGGTGCTGGACGTTTGTCAAGGAAGAAGGGTAGAGTAAAACCATCTTTACATCCCACTCTACATGGAACTTGTGGAGTTTGGATAAATGGGAAAAACACAGCAGCTTTAAATGCTATGCAATTGCTTAAAAGCATTAAACATCACTAATCAATCCTTTGTAACACAGGAAAACATGACAAACAGGCAGCTGTCAACTCCATGGTGAAATGGAAAGTTCTGGTTTGATTCCAGCAAAAGCTCAGCCAGCCTCCTGCTATCAGTTATTCATTCCTTTTCCGAATCTTTACCTTGACTTTCCAAAGTGGAGCTTCAAGATTAATTTAGTATTTGACTCAGACTCCTGATATAAACATTTTGATTGCAAAATTCTGTATTTTATAGCCATCAGCTACTGCCAAAAGATTTTAAGGCCCATTTTCATAAGGCACCTCATTAATGAACGATCTCTCTTTTCCACTGATCCAAAAACCCAAGGGATTTGTACTTTGACTTGTGAATTCCAGTTGAACGGTGAATTAAAAGCCTAAAAGATTTCAGAAGTAGTCAGCAGTATTCAACAACATACGGCTTAATGACTGATAACTTTCTAAATCCTAAAATCCTGCTGCCATTCTTTTCCTGACCTTGGAGATTTTCACTGCTGAACAGAAAAATTCTTCCTCTAAAAAATTCTTCAGTCTGTAACTGCTACCTTGTTATAACTGTGAGTTCTCCTGTCAATCTTCACACCCCTTTCTTTGCTTAAAACAGAAGGCAGTAGCAATCAACTCCCAAATCATATGCTGTTCACATTACAGCACCACAAACCCCTCTGTTTCATTAAACTCTCTATAAAAGCAATGATTTCTGATATGTTCGAATGTGGAAATATGCACACATAGAGAATAACAACCACATAAGAAATAGATTTTTCAGGAAAACAGGCAAACAGAAGTCCAGCTCCATTGGTTTTGATTTCAAAGGAAACACGACGAAGGTTAAGCAAAGGCAGCAACACACTGCGAGTAGCAACAGACTTGGATCAAACAGATGGGCAGCGTTTGGATGGAAAAATAGCTCTTTCTGTTGATATGCTAAGAATCTCAAAGTCAAATACAGCAATGCACTGTTCTCTCCCAGTAGTGCTCAAGGGGAAAGATGACATCCAGGGCAGAAATCAGTTTCCTCAACACATGCACATATAACACTGGCTAGTGAAAGCTTCCACAGAGGTAGACAGACAATTCCTACCTCCCTTATGATCAACAGCTGCAGCCAGATAATGTATTTATATAGAACCATAAAAGCATTTATGTTGTCCCTCTTTGCTCGGGACAATATTTGGTATTAAATTAATAGTTCTAGATTAAAGTATTAGTTCACTGTATTTTGTGTTTTATCTATACCACCATTACCATGTACCAAGACAGATTGTAACTCTGGGTTCTTGACAGACTAATAACATACCAAGGTGCAAAATTAAAGCAGTATAGAGGAACTCACAAAAACACAGAGTAAAGGCAGAGTGAGCAGCAGTTTATGGTGCTTTTGCTAGGTCCCAGTATTAAATGCTTAAATCACTTTTTTCCTGTTTTGCTAAAACTGACAAGCAGAAGGAGCACTGCTGCACTGCAGAACATTATATAGATTCACATTTCACATAAAAATATAAAGCAAATGCTTCCAGCATCCACAACATGCTGATTATTCCTCTTTTTTAAGCCATCATCTGTGCTGTATAGCTATAAATAACATTTCAGCAGAATCACGAGTGTGCACACACATGCATAAGCTGAGTTTAAGATCATTACTGTGTAGTTTTAGAGGAATAAGTATAACTAATAAGAACAGGGAAACTCACTTTTGCTTCATTTGGCTCTGTATAGAGAAGCATTTGCTGTGATACCCACTGAAGACTTCAGAACTTGAGTAGGAAAAACACTTGCATGCACCACAAGAAAAAGCTTACTTAATCAGAACATCCCATATTCAACAGCAGTTAATAGCATATGGAAGAGCAAAACAAGAGGGAACATGCCATGACACCACACACCTCACCAACAACCCAGAACAGACAAGCAGGGGTAGTAAAACTATACAAGTAGGAAGCCAGCAGAAGAAAACATCTGATTGATGCATTTATGGAAATCAGAGGAAAATATTGTCTCTGCAAGCTGATGAGCTGGGTCCTGTCCTTTTCTAAGTATGAAGCAAATAGACATGACTACACCTCAAGCCTTTACAACCCAAACCAGCAAATGAAGTGTTTGCAATGCGCTGCCATGGCCTCCGTGTGGCTCCTGCAGCCCAAGGCCGGGCCAGCGGCTCCACTGCTGGCTGAGGTGACAGCCGGGGGGGCTCTCCCCACTGCAGACTCAGTCCATCACAGACCTCAGGAAATAAAGAGACATTTGGCAGGTCTTTCTGAGCTTTAAAACAAGAGTGTAATAACAATGCACAACAATCCTGAACTCATAGCTAAACATGAAATATAGGCAAAGTCATGAAATGGTTCCTACAAACACAGGACAGGAACCCCTGTATAACAGGAAGTTCAGCCACCTCCATTACTTGAAATTTGACTTTCATTGAGAAGCCCCTTACAAATAGATAAATTGCTGGTATAAAACATCTTCTGAAATATTGCAAAAAAAAACCCTTAAAGCCAACTTAAACCAATCTCACAATGTGAAAGTTGGAGTACTGGCTAGGACAGGCAAAGGATACATTCTTCATCGTACACAGTTACTTTGTCAAACACTTCAGAAACTCAAACATCAGAGAATAGGCCTAGAATACAAAACTGAAAGCTTCATATGTGCCAATTGTTGTACAAACGTTTTCTGAAATACAGATCTTTTATTTTGTTAGAACTAAAAATAAGGCAAAGCCATGAGATTGCATATGAACTTCCACAAAGCTCCGGCCTCACTGAATTCAAAATACAAATTCAAAGTTTTAAGTTATGATTCAAAAAAACTGGTTCTCCAAGTCTTAACAGACATTACCATAAGAAACTAATTACATAGTGATTTTAAAAACTTATAACACTCTTCCCAAGATCTTAAAATATTAAAATCTGTAAGTAATCTGCTGGGGAAGAAAAACCCAAACAAACTGCTGTTCATTTTAGAAGATGCAGAAACAATGACACAATTTCCTTCTATCAAAACCACGCTTACGGAGATGATGCTATTGTTTTCATTCAGAAAGGTTATTTTATCTTCACCGGGAAAGTAGTGTGAAACTACCAAATGCAAAAGGGATTATTTTGTGTCCTGCTGTGTCCTGGAGAGATCCACAAAGCATGAAAGAGACTCTTGTTAAGCACAAGCAGGCTCTGTCCTAATGGGTCACAGAAGCAGAAGCTGTGCAAATGCAGTACAATACAAGCTGAACAGACCAGTTGGGTGTTGGGGTAAGAAAAAGAAGAATGATGTCAACAGCTTTGATTTTTTTTTTTTTTTCTCTGCCTGGCAGAGTAGCACCAGAAGCTCACAACAAAAAAACCACCAAAAAACCCCAAACCCATCTAAACAAAAAACCCAACCTCCCTTAACATCCCCCAAAAACCAAAACATCTCTCAGCCAGAAAAAAAACCCAAGCTCCAGGAAGCACTCAAGAGGAGGCATATACCCCAAAATGGGCTTTTCCACATTATTTGTGCGTTGCTCATTGGCAGAAAAAGATCATGAAGAAATCACCTGGTCACAAGAGTTCTCCTCTTAGCCACTGAAGAAACCTGTTAAAGATAAAATTTTAAAAATTCTGAAGGTGCCCAGGAAAGTTGTAATACATTTAACCAACTAGTACATGTGGAAAGGAAAACACCCCTAATGAAAGTTGTTGCTTTTGTTATTTTAAAACAGACTGATGAGGAGCAAATTTAAGGATATGTACATAGGCCTTCATACACAGAGGCATGTTCCTGACAGACTGCAAAGTATCCAGCCAACAACAAAGGTTAAAGCCACTAATTTCAACACTGAAAGAGTACCTAGAGAAAACTGCAGTCTAGCTCAACATCAGAGAATAGGATTTCAGCCTGTAATGTAAAAAAAAAAAAAAATAAATTAAAAATGGCTTACTTTAGAGATTCAGTTTAATTCCTTTCAGCAGTAACTCAACTTTTCCAGTGCTTCTGTGGGTCTGAGCTCTACAGAAAAGCAAGCAGCTACTTCTGTTACTCTCCCAAATCTGATCTTGCACTGGCTGAAATCACTTGTGAAACTAAACACAACCCACATACCCTCTAAATAGGGACTCCCAGGAGTGTGGGCAACGTTAAACCCAAAGGATTAAGCAGCTTCTGGCTTAGTCCAGCACAGAACACATGAAATTTAGAAAGAATAGCCTCCCAAACTTGTATCTTATATTCTGCATACTCGGTTCATCTTTTTTCTTCCCCCACAGACTAAAAATGCCCAGCCTACAATGATGTGTGTCACTCCTTGAGCATAGTGCTTCAGGGAACAGCACTGGAGCACAGAGAAGCTTTGGGGAAAGGTCTCAGGCAAGAGACAACGGCAGCTTTAGGGGTTCTTCCACTTCATCACACACAGTAGGGAACAGGAAAGTAACTGGGTCTCAGGATGATAACATTTATGTAAGCACTTGGTTTCTGGATTCTAATTATGGGTGTAATTCTTTAAGAGCGTGGCTGTGCCATGTAGCACTCCTGGGGGTACAGTCCCATCCTGCCCTCTTGGGGAGATACCAAGGGTGTTCAGAGATGAAAGCTCCAGGGATTGTGTGGTATGGCTGGTCTTAGCACCAAATTTCCAGTAAAACATTTGGGACCACTCAGTGACTGACAGGCTGGGAAGGCAAGACATAGCTGGTAACAAGGAACTAGCACACAAGCCTATTTCCATTTTGTCTTCCCTAGACTTTTTTTTTTCCCATTTTCTCTTTTTTAAAAAGCAACATTTCTATTACTAATTAAATAAAATAAGGCTTTTTTTTGATGTTAAAATCCTTTCAGTCTTTTGGGAACTTAACACAGCAGAAAGGTTAGGCACATCCATCTCAAAAACTGTGGGGGAGTCCATATCCTGCCATGGCAATCCAAAATGGTCCCTAAGGCTTGCTTCTTCCTGCAGGCTCCCATGCAGATTACACAGCCACCACTCCCTATACTGGGATCCCCTAGAGCTGGTCACAGGACAGTCTTCACCTTCCAGTTCCAAAGCAGTCACATGTTGCCCACACCTTCTCTTGCCAAATCCTGTTAGTGCAAGAGCAGCTGATATTGCTCCAGGCTCGAGTCTACAAGCATTGTAATGCTGTACAATAGAACTAGTTTTCCCCAGAATTCCCCAGACAATGTGCTGGCAACACAAGAAGCTGCTGAAGAGACGCAACTGTTGTGTTAGCAACTTGGTGAAGAAAAAATTCTGATCCAGAACACCAGCAAGGCAATAAAAGGACAGAACCAAATACTGTCCTGTTTAAAAGTCATCTCCCCTCAGAATAACCAGGCTTCAAGGAACAATCACCTGACATCTGGGAAAGCAACATCTGTAACAGCTATCCTGATCAAGAGGGGTTACCACACCACAATAGTATTTTCATTCACGTTATTAGACAACGATAAAAGCTCTTTTGAGAAATCATTTACAAGATTTTCCTTCAACAGTAGATGAAAGCATTCAGACACTGTTACTATAATTATTATCCATTGCTTAACCAGCATTACAACAAGTCTTATACAACACTTCCTTATACACACACCTGTAAGGGAAACAGGAAAAAATAAGAATATTTTATCCAGAGTTAGAGTCTATGCATCCTTCCTCTGCAATTAAGAAAATAAATCATGCACACGTGTGCGTGCACATGTGCAATTAAGTGGATGATCTGGAAAAATCTAACATTTATCATCAATCAGAACTGAACTCACTCCATCTGAAGTTAAACTCTTCTGAGCTTGAGCCAGAAAGTACAGCATTAGAGGCATTTTCTTTGCTAGACTAAAATGAATTTTTTTCAGCTTTTTAGCATTCTCATTTTTTCCCAGTACATCTAAATTCTCCAATTTCAATAGACTCTGGTGACCCAGGTACTCAACAATATAGGACAGCAATATCCTCCTGTAAAATCAAGTACATGAGATGCTTCAGAGAAAGTCTGTATAAATATGTATGGCATTACACATCTGTATTACATTACACTTTAAAAGACTATTAATATGATTGTAATCTGGTAATCTGGTCTCACATCTTACATCTGTGTCAGCTTCTAGGAGAAGCATCAGTTGGAACATGGTGGAGTTAAAAAACTGTCATACTGAAAAAGACATCTTCCAAATGCATTTGTTTCAGCTCCCTTAATTTTGCTTCTTGATTATGTTTATATCTACTCAGAGAGGCAGTACAAGCATAAATTTCTCTAACACATTGCTTTGACTATATACAACTATTCTCCCTTCAGGTAAATCAGTCTCCCTGCACTTCCCATCTAAGTGCCCTTGAGTCTAACATAATATTGACTTTCACATTTCTAAGTGCATTACTAAATCCTGCCCCAGAAGTTTATGGTCCCAGTCTTCAATCAGCCATTAGTTACATTATAAAGCAAGTGCTTCTGTTTTCTCTCCCTCAGAGAAGATGGAAACATACCAAAAACATCTACAAAACTATCTGGTTATCCTCCAAATCACTCCTTTCCTGCCAAGCACGGAGAGGCTCAGCAGCAAAGCAGCAGGTGTGCCAAAACCATTGTTCATCCTGACAGCCACCACAGTCTGCTTCCTTCACTCCCCAGGCTGTTTGACATGTTTCTCTGGCCTTAAACAGAGAACTCTTTAACCTGGAATCATCCTGGTTGGGTTTTTAAGACACCTAAAACTCTCGAGACCACTGTCATAACCTATAGACATAACTACATTATAAATTAACAACTTCAGAAAACACAACCTTCTGTATATCCACTGCAACACTTCTCTGTCAAAAAACCCCAAGAGGTTTCCAAACTGTCAGTTGTAATAATAGTAATAAAAAAGCCTACGGCTTCTCTAACTCCTACGAAATACAGCGTTCTAGGAAGAGGATGTATCATCTTAGACAACCTCTAAGAAGAACCTTATTAAATAACCAAATGAAGCCAAAATCTTGAGGCCACCAGAGTAGTGTGAAGAGGGCACTTCTCCCCTCCACTCAAGTGCTCTGGGGCAGGCAGTTCACACTTAGGCAGACAAAAGCAAACTCAGCTCAAAAAATTAGCACTTTTGGAGGGAAGGCAAGAGGGGTGGAGGGGGCTTGCTTTATTTCCTACTAAGTTAGTGACCTGAATCAGCTTATCAAGAAGTTATCAAGCTTATCAAGAAGTTATAGTTGGGACATTAGGACTTCATCTTTCCAGGTATGGATCAGATAAATCCAGCCTATGAATACTACAATCACTGTCTTTGTAATTCCTGTCTGTTTTAGGCTGCCTGAGAAGTTATTCCTTCAAAAGAATCTGGAATGCATTAGAACAGGCAGAGTGTTTATTACACTGAATGTCAAGTACTGGAACTGATAGATTACTCCCCCCTCCTTCACCCTCTCTGACAACAAAGTTTAGAACTGGACTTATCATTTTGTGGAATTAGAACTTCTCCTTAGTTCACCAAATATATCAAAATTGTGTGAGGGTTTTTTGTTGATTTCAAATCTAGAAATTTAAACAAGTGAGTACTTTTTGCTAAGCTGAACCATGAAAAGTATGAAACAGTAAGTGACAGACTTCAAACAATCACAAGATTGTTACTAATTTTGGAAACAAGACACTTGATATAAGGCAGGGTATCAGGAGAATAGATAAAGTTTGACTTTTATATATCAGCACATTAAAATAATAGAAAAGCTCTGCATATGTTTAGTACCTCATTTCATTATCAACTTTCTTACACAGAATTCAACAAGTAGAGGGAAGGAAAAACACATCTAACTTATCAAAATAGCAGTCTGGAGTGTTTCTGACTAGGTAATTCTTATGCTGTAAAGTAAGTGGGATGGGAAATGTACTGCCAACATCCCTTCCAGCTATAACAATTGATATGATGAGAAGAGATTCTGATTGGTTTTATCTTGAAATTTATCATGGATATTATCAGAAAAAGTTATGGTATGGTGGACCAGAGGCAGCTTATGTCTCAGAAAGTACCTTTCACAGAGACAGAACATCATACATAAAGCGTACACATATGAAACACCATTAGCTAGCAGGACTGGAACCCTGAAAAGCAAACTATTAACAAAACTGAAGCAATACTCTTCCTTTGTATCTTAGTAACAAAAGCCAGCCACATTGAAAAGCAGAATTTTCTATCTTTCAGTACCATATGTAGGAGAGAATTCCTATGACAACTTGAATTCAATCAAAACAGTCACGTCACAGTGATGGTGGTGCTGAATTAAAAATCAGAAGGACCTACCTTCAGAAGCTGCTTTCTATTTATTGTGTGGACTCCACACTGGTATCACAACAGAAGCTGGAGACCAGAGTGAGTTGGGAAAACTGAGGACTCACTGTGAGAGCAACTGCTCTGAGTAATACTTACAAAGAAAAATTACTTAAGGGAGGAGGAAAGAGCTATAATAGCATGGGAGGGGATAACCTGCTGTTACAAACAATAGGAAGCTGTTAAAACAAAACAAAACAAAACAAAAAAAAAAACAAGGGCCTCCCTAAGCACAGGAAAGTCTCATTGGAAAAGCATTGCCCCCATTGCCACCTACCAGGCAGGCAGCTCTGACAACAGAGATAAGGCAAGAGGCCCAGCCCTGCTAATGGACAACTCCCCTTGGACACAGGGCCAGGCAAGGAGGAGGAAGGTTTTCCAAACACTTTTATAAGAGACCAGACTGGGGGCAGAGGAGGGGGATGACTTCATTTTACAGCAGCAGCCTGCCTGTGCAAGGCAGGGCTCCCCTCAGTGTGACCAGTGAACTGGAGGGGTTCCTGCAGACTCTGCAGTTAAATGTCAAGGATTGATTTCTCATAGCTGAAATTAATAACCAGGAACAACATGTCACCATTTAACAGAAAAAAAAATGGAAAGGACTCAAAAAATGGCTTCAGTTTTGGTCCCTCACTTTACAGCCCTGCAGTTGCAATACAAACTTAAAAGCAGTTTTTCAAAGAACAATTATTGCAGGATACTTCCTGGAACCATCCCTTGTGGTTCAAAGCCAGTGATACAGATCACGGAAAAATGAAGTTTGTTCAGAAAAACAGCTTCCTATCCCCAAAACTTCCCATAAGCTCAGCAGTAGCATTACTAGATGATTATTCCCAGACACTCCTACAGTACAGCTCCAGGACATGGGTGCCATCTGCATTCAGCATCAATTTGTTCTTCTAACACGGTCACCTTAAGAGCACAGACAGGGAGACTTACTCTACATCCAAGACCAAAATAGCTGTAAAGAAAACTTTGGTTATGTTACAAAAAAAAACCAAAACCCCGAACCAATGCACACCATTGTCTTGCTGCCCCAGCACAATATAATGCTAACAGAATCAGACTGAAACATAATAATGCTTGGACCATACAAGGAATTGAAGATACTATCCCCACTGGGACCAATTACCTAATAGGAACAAACAATGCAAAAAGGAAGCATTTGAATACAATGAAACTGGTTTGCCTGAAGAACAATTTAATCTTGCAGGATAGATGGCTGAGCCAAGTTTTAACTATGTCTTTCCACAATGATAGACTTTTGGAGGGACAAAAATAGGAGAAAAAGAAAGGAAAAAGTACAGCAAAGGCACAATACTCTAAGCAGTTTTACCTCGCGATGCTTCTACACAGCTTTTTTTTTAAGATTTAGTGTGATCAAATTTCAAATAAAGTAGTTTTCTAAAGTGCGCTGACAGTGCCGTAATTGTGAACAAAAACCAGTCCAATGTTCAGTAACCATGCTGGGCTCAAAACCTCCTCCACAGCTGTGCGTGGTTAAAGCAGCATGTTAACTCTGTAGCACTCCTTCCTCAGCTTGTTTCAAGTAAGCCAAATCATTTAAAAACAGTTTGCAACACCAACACAGACTTTTTCCAGGCAAAAGCAATATGCCAAACCTCATTTTTAGAATACAGAGTGACCAAGTCTTCCAGGTGTCTCATACTATTACTTGGATCTCCATGTTTCCTCTCAAATATCTGTAGAATTTTAGCAAGAGGTAGCAAGTCCGTTTGTTCAAGTGGCATTATTTCCACAACATGATGGCCTGAGTTTGGTAAGCACCCATGCAGAGAAAACACTGGTCTCTACACTCCTTTAGTCTGCCTCCTTCCACATGACAAAGCATTTGCCTTTCCTCCTCAGACAAAGACCACATACATCCCCCATGATTCCACTCACCTCCTTGCCTAGGTGATGCCAGCCAACGCTCACAAAAGGGCAGGAGCATATCAACCAGTAACACCGAGAGTTTTGTGGTACTGATGTTTGCAAATTCCTATTTGCTTTAGCCTCAGTTTCCATAATTTCAGAACTTTTCAACTTTCTCATAAAGCGCTTCAGGTGTCCATACAGACTTGCTAGAAATATGGATCGAATTGTGGACATTTTCATACACCTGCTTTGAGACCATTTTGCACAGTCCCTCAGCATGTGGATAGTGGAGACTATCAGTTATCTATCTAAACAATAACCAGTTCTTCAATACTTCAGTGCATGAAGAAAGCATAAGAATTATTTCTAAATGCTCTCTTGAAAGTAAGATCTGTTCTGCTTCCATCACACCTAAAATTAAAACTTTTTAGACTCATACAGCAGCTACACACAAGTAAGTGTTTTACTACTAAAACAAATCTCTCTGCATGAGACAGAAAATAAGAGTTCACCCTGTGCTGATGAGGGTTAGACAGTTCAAACAGCAAGCAGGGCTCCATGCCTTGAACAGAAGCAAGGGTACAGGTCCCCAGCTGAAGAGCAACAGTGCTACTGCACTCACAAAAGAGAGCTTTGCCAAACACACCAGCTAAGAAATCTGACTCACTGCCACCAAACTAAGAAAGAATTCAGAGCAATTACCACATTTCTGCACAGAACAGAAGAAAGGAGGAAAAAATAAACCATTTCAACTCTTCTAACATTTCATCTAAATTGGGACAGCACAGCAAACCTCAAACTGTTCTGGTCAAGTACTGCAGCCCCCAGGGCAACTGGGACAGCAATGCTAACAATTATAGAGCCATCTACACAGCTACCTCAGACAGAAAAGAGGCAGGAAAACCAGGCAAACCGAGCCAACAGAGACAAGCCTGAAATCTCTCTCTCTCTGCCTTCCTTGCTTTTTTGCTTTGGTTCAGACATCAGCAATCTGAAGCAAATGTATTTGCAAATTACCCCATATACTAGAAACATGCATGCCAACAGCATACCTTCATGGCTGGCAAGGTAGAGATAGCCAAGAAAAATTACAAAAGTGTAAGTTTAAAAATAACAAACTGAAGAAACAAAGTATAGATGACAGAGCTGAAACAACCATCCTCTTAAGACTGAAAAGAGTTCTTTTCCAAATGTCTGCCGAGTCATATGATTTTGGCTTCCTTCTGCATTTGCAGATCTTTTAGCTTCCTACCTAGCAAAGGCTATGCTAGCCCTTCCCTTCACCTTCATATAATTATCCACCACAGCACTCCCACTCACAGAGCTGTAAATGTCAGCACATTTAGTACAGTTTAAATATTGTAAGTTTGTCTACATGGAGAAGTTTGTCAGGAATAAATGCTACATGGTTAAGATGGAGTTTCTTGACTGCCAGCAAAGAAGCTGGAAGTTGCAGAAGTTGCTGCCCACCTTTCACAGGTCAGTTCTTACTATTCTCATCCGATGCTCTGTCTTGCAGGTGGCAACCAGTGTAGGACCACATTACAAATTGCCTCGTGAAAATAATGTGGGTTAAAAATAACCAGGAAAAAGAAGTACAAAGTTGGCTACTTTTATAATTTCAGTTATTCAGAATACAGAGCAGTCCTGCAGTAGGCACTTGTAACTGGCACAACATAGACCAGCCAACCAGAGAGGTACAGGAGCAGAGCAACAGTAGTGACAGCAGATTCTTTAGGAGCATTGCCACCGAAGTCAAGACACCAGGTAGATGTAGTGGTCGATCCACTAACTTCTAGCACAGGTAACTTACAGTATGTTTTATGATACAGCTGTGCCAAGGTGACAGCTGCTGCCAGGGTTGATCTGTTCACCATCACATGCCCCTTCCACTCCCCTTATGCTAACACTGGTAAGTTTGCAAAATGACGTATAACAGGGCAGCAAAAAAACAGTTGGCAAAAAACAACTCAACCGATGGAAATTTTATTTTTTCATTAGCTTTCTCACTCAAAAGCAGGAAAGTAGGCTGGATGAACAATGCTTCTTGACAGTGGCCTGAAGTTAGATCCTCCTGCCCAGACAACAAAGCTGCCCCTCCATCTGCAGTCAGATGGCTGTGCAGCAATTGGGAACACAGACTGAAGGTGCAGTTCCATTTAACTGAGGGAAAGAGCAGACTCTGTCAGTCTGTGTATTTTCCCTAGCCTCATGCTCCCACTGCTCCCAAGCACTGCATTGAGCTGTGAGCCACTTGCAGGAGCCGCTTCAACCGAGAGCTGAACCGGGAGAGAGTGAGAGCACCCAGCCAAGACCCAGCCACCTGCCCTGCCCAGTCCTTCAGCAGCCACAGGGAAGCTGCACTCCAAGAAAGATGAGTTCAAAACAACTGATGCAAATTAAACCCTCTAGTTAATCCTTTCTAACCTTTTTCTTTTAAATACATTCTTCTAGGACACCAGTTTTTAACTTGGAGAATGCATCCCCTGGATTTTAAGAAGTCTGAAAACAGATGTTTGCCCTCTTCACTGAAAACCTCTGAGGTCAAAAAATTTTGTGGCTAGAAAGCAGTGACCACCAAAAATTTCTTTTTTTGGGGTCTGAGGAGGTGAAGAAGGTAGGTTAAGAAAGATAAGCTCATGTTCCCACATCAGCAGTGCAATTTTCAAGAAGATGGAAAAAAGCCAATTAAAAAAAAAATCTAACAACAGTCTAACAAACTTTAGGGCAATGTGTTCAACAACATATTGGGCAAATCCATATGTTGTACTCAGTTGACCTTTCCCACATGGCAAGGCAACTGTTTAAATAAGGTCTGGGGAGTGGGGAGGCACAGCAAAATCTTGCTTTTACCTCATCAACATATCCTTACAATCAAATGGATTCATTAAAAAAAAAATTCCATTCTCTTTTCTCCTACCATCCAAGTTACTTTTTAAATTAAGGTCAGGTAACCCAGAGCTACTCAAATAGCTTGTAAATCACAAGATGACCAAAAACTCTTTTTTGCCTTTTCTCATATAAAAGAATAACCAAACCAAATACAGTGTTGTTTTGTTAGTTAACAAAAGAGAATCATAAATGTTTTTGGAGACTACTCAGACATTGACTAACACGAGGACTGAGTTTTTATGCCCCCACTTTCCTTCAGCCTCCCAACTGCTCATTCTCATCCTTGTGCAACCCTTCAACAAGGCAACACAACAATCTGGTCAGGGTAAATAGCAGCCAGGTGGAAAGACAGGCCAGGGTAGTTTGAAGTCAGATCTGTTCCTCAATGCTCCCTATCCACAAGCATTTTTTGTGTGCAGTGTGTAGTGACTTGGGGTACTAGGAGCAGTTAAATTAGCTTACACTGCATCTGTTCAAATAAAATCTAAACTAGCTTTAAAAACAAGCTTGGGAGCAATGAAGTGGAAAAAATTCCTTTGTAGGTGAAGTCCAGTCCTCACCATCAAGAGTACTGTTGTCATAATCACATTTCAAACCTTATATTTGACAAACAAATCTGGCTCATTTATAATTTTAAGAGTAAAAAGTTGGTATATACATACAATATTTTCCACTTAATTGATAAAAGCTATTTTATTTCTTATGTATATGCACTATGAGGTAGAGCGCTCTTCATAGAAAACAATCCTTGTTTTGGCAGATGATTCAAACAAAACAAATACTGGGAGAAAAACAAAGTGCTAATACCCTGAGCATATTACTATGAACATATCCTGCTAGCAATTTGACTTTCTACATCTAGGAGCTCTTAAGAGTGACTCGAACTAGTTTTACCTGTAGAACTGGGAAGTCTCAGAGGCTACAAAAGCCAGGATTTAAAAGTTGCCAAAGACAAGCAAGAATCTAAATACCACTCTTTACCACAGAGGTAACACCACAAATACCACAAATAACTGCACTTCTTGTTTCTAGTACCCTCCTAAAACCACCACAAAAACAAGAAAAGAAATTCTATTGCATATTTACTCCCAGAGCCTGCCAAACACAGTGCACTGCATTTAATCCATCCTGCTTTTTGTAACTTCCACCTCAGTAAATGGACCCAAGCCAAAAGAATGTTTTATAAATATCCTATCAAAAAGAGAAGGCAAAAAGTCTTCTTGACTGCAAGTAAGACACCAGGTTATAGATGCCTGTTAATCAAGCAAAGCACTAAATTAAATTTCTTGGTCAAAGCATGAGCACATTTTTTGAGTGACTGGGATGCCATGCTGTGTCCACAGCCAAAGACAACTTTCCTGTCACCTCTGCAGATAGGAAAGACACACACACACAGAGTTTTATGCCTTAAGAGGCATGTACAAAATCATTTGCCTTTAGAAAAAGGAATTTCCTGTGGTTTAAATATGACTTCAGCTTATAGAGGAATTAATTTATAGTTTGACTAAGTTAGGAATCAGGAAATCACTTTTCCTACATAAAGCACCCATATGGCACAGGACCAGCATAACTGGAGTGATAAATCTGTATCCACTTTTCCTACACTCATCAAGAACTTACATAATTTTGTGACCCTAAATTACAATACACAACCTGTAAACCTTGAATCTTAGCAATGCTGTGGTCCTTGACAAAAGGTTTGCAAGAAGTCTTGAGAAAGAAAATTGTGCAAGTTTGTTTCACCTGTCTGCATCAAAACCAATGCTTTTCAGCTTCTTATCTGACATAAAAAGGAGATGACAGGTCGAAGGTGTAAGATTCACTTTGGAAACTAACTCGCATCATTGTGAAACCCAAATGAAAGTAAGCTTGGCTGTATTATTTTACTTTTGTATCACTTAATTTAACAGAAAAAACAAGATCACAAAGCCATAGTAATAGAGAAGGTAATGAGACTCACAAAATATTCTCTTACACAATTTCACAGCCAGCATTAACTATTTTCTGTTCTCGGTTTTTTGTGTGGTGGGTTGTTGTGTTTTTTTTGGTTTTTTTGGGGGGTTTTTTTTTTTGGTTTTTTTTTGTTTTGTTTTGTTTTGTTTGTTTGTTTTTCCTATGACTGAACCTCGCCAGACTGATATGCAGTCAGGATGTACATATAGCATGGAACTCCCAAGAGCATTTAAATCCATGCCACAATACTCAAGAGCTGAAAACAAAAGTCAGTGCCACACATGATCCCAGGAATCCTTCCACTATGGGGGAATTAGTATCATAAAACAAACTTCCATTTGCAATTCATTAACCTAAGTTCTCTATGAAAACGTGCCATAGGAAAGAAGAAGGGAAGTAACTGCAGTTCTTGAATCAGCTTTCTTTTCACCTTGAAATATTTTCTAATCATTTCATTAGAACAGCCATTATTTCTTACAATTTCATGCACCTACAAAAGCTACTGCAGATGCTTACAACTCAGCTATTTTTCAACAGTATACACAATCACATCTTATGATGGCTATTGTTTATTTCACAGCCAGTGAAATTAAACTGGCTTAAGATGTTAAATATGAACAAGAAGAGTAAGAAATAGGTGATGACAACCAGAGGAAACAGTAAGCCACTTGCCAAAAATCTAAGGAAAGTCACATCTGTCACAGTAATAGGTGCTGTAATGAAAAAATGTACTTAAAAGTTCAAGAGATTTTCAGGTAGAAAAGTAATTGACCAGATTTCACCCTGTGGAGTAATCCTGCTATGCCCTGGATTACCTACTTGTTCACCTTAGCCTGGTGTCCTAATGCTGGACTACACTAGACAAACTAGACTACAAATCTGCTTCTGACAGAACATCCATACTCTGCATAAATATGGGAGGAAAAGAAAAGAAAAGACAGTAGGAAACACTACCATAATGTGACATTCATTCAGTTTCCTCTCCCTGAAGTGTGAGGCACACACGAAGAACAAGTCTACATTTATACACCTAAAGACTCCAGTGGTCTTCAAGCTTGCTAGATTAACATACTTCATCCCTTTAAAAAGTCCACTGTTAATATGTCATCTGAGATGATGCATTTTCCAGGACAAAGGCCACTGGGGCTGATCTGTCTATGTAGGATGCCCACTACAAAGACCAGTACAGAATACCAAGTAGTATATGGACATCAGCAGCTAAATTTAGAAAGCAAATACATCACCCATTGCATACTGATTAGACTGAAATGCTAACAAGGCAATAGAAAAAAGAAACCTGCAGAATGATGGATTCAGAGGTGTGCATTAAAAACCAAAAATAGCACATCACTTAACATCACTTAACATACACACAACCATAGAAGTATTTTTGTTCATTTAAACAAAGACTTACTCCAAGACCCTGCTCTGCAGATTAGAAGAGACTAAATCTACTCTGGAATCTAATGCAAAAATTAGATGTGGTAGAGATGGGCATTTCCAAATCAGGACTTCAAAGAGAAGTCTTAGCCTACATTTTTAGCATAAGAATGCCCAAGAGACTTTTCCTTAGTCTAAAGATCCAGGCCTGCTAAAGCCATATTTTACTTGGTCATATCCTTCTACCCAGAAAATTACAGAGGTCCTCCTGCCAACTTTATCTTCACATGATGATTCCCTCGAGCAGGGATTTTTTTTTATTTCTGCCAATTTTAACTTATCTGGTGAAAAGTGAACATATCAGCCAGAAATTAGAACTGCAAATATAGAAGTCTATTTATCATAAAGATTAAATGAATATTCAAAGAAAGGTTTCAATGCTTCCCCATACTTTATAAAGAAATAAAATCCCAACCAACCAATAAAAAATACAAAACCAAAAGCCCTAACCAAAGCCACAAGCAATCCTTTGCCTTTCTTCTCCAGAACCAGCAAATACAATTCCTCTGCATACAAATATTTTAGTCGGTGTAAATTCCACACGGGCTTACACATTCCCACCTAACTGGCAAAAGGGCTGATCTCTTTTCCACACAGGTGCGACATAATCTCCCATTGGCAAGGGAGGAAGAGCAGCTCTAACACATCTCACACCCCTCCTCTAGTCCAAATCTTAGCGTTTGGAACTCCCTTGATTTACTCAAGTATGAAGAGTTAAATTTCACGCAGCACTTTCTACCAAGGACAGCAGGTACACAGCACAATTCACCACCATGAAAAACAGAACCAACTAAGGCAGTATCTGGCGTTCACTTATTATCTAAGCAACAGTTTAAGCAAGTAAATACAAATGAAACATACAACATGATGGCTGTATTACCAA
>WEIU01012615.1:787476-809236 GCA_013389925.1 Aegithalos caudatus | reverse complement strand
CGTGCCGCCCCCCCGCCTTCCAGCGCCTCTTCGCCACCGCCCAGAGACCCTTCGGCCGCGCCCTGCCCTCGGACCCCTGCAGCCCTCCTCCCCGCAAAGAACTATGCCACGGTGCCGGTTATGTCAATAATTCGGGTAAGCAAACCACGCACCTGGTGGAGTTTAGCAACGCGCCTCAAATCCATTCTTTCCACTGCTCTTTTTAAGAGGCGGTCGTAGGGTGTGCTTCTGATTATTCCCATTCCAGAATCCAAACAACTAGAGTTTTTAAGAACTTGTATGCCACAGCTTTCCCCTTTTACCCCAGAACTGCAACGCCGGACTGCCCATTGCTCAAGGACAGCTTGGCCGTTCTCAGCGCTGTGTTCAGAACCAGGTACTGAACCACAGCTGTTGTGTTTCTGCCGGAAGAAACCAGCCAATGTAACACAGCACAAAACCGACAACCACTTAGCTTGTGTCAACAAACAAGACACACAAAATGCGATTGGGCAAATCAAACTTATCACTATCCTCTTCTCTAATCAAAATCAATTGTCCTCTTACCCTGCTCAGTGATCCTCTCTACTGAGGAAATGTGCTGGAGGACAAGAGACCTTTAAATCAGTATCTGCATCACTTCAACTCAAGACAGGCAAATAACATGAAATGGGGAAGGGAGGATAATGAAATGGAAGATACAAATACTAAAAGTTCCTATTCAAAAAGCAAATTTGAACAGAAACATGGCGGTTTCTATACTGTCATCTTTCTTATTTCTATCTACCCACATCTATCTATTTATATCCTATTCATATCCAATCCATACAGAAAAAATACTATTCTTACATAGCCAGACATGAAAATACATCACTCTCACCTAAACCTCAAGAAGGTTGCCGGGAATTCTCAAGCTGCAGGCACTTTTTAAATTCTCTCACTACTGTTATCAGCCATCAGTCTAGACAGACTACCAGGATTAACCATCATGTCTTCCAACTTTCAGGGCAACTTCATGCAAATGAATTAATCTCTGTCTGCTCCAATTCCTCATGTGTAAAATGGACAAATGACACTTACTATCCTAATTCTCATGCATGCTCGCAGGGATAGTTCCTCCTTTTAGATATCAAAGATGAAGTAATAATAGAGCACAGTGTCACTCATGGTCCAACTAGTATCAAAAAGCTTTTCTTTAACCTTCTACAGCTCTTTCCAAATAATTATTTGATTCTGCAAAAGTTCCCCTTTTTCTTTGTTTCTATGGATGGATTCCACCATCAATTATACCAGCACTCATCAAAAACAGTGTTGGCCATTGGAAGTGCAGCATTCAGAAAAGAGGAGAGACAGAATTCTACTGTGCATACGGGACCAGGCTGAATTGTACTGTAACATAATACATTATAACCTCATACATAAGCTTTTGCTTCTTGCTTTGTTAATAAGGACAGACCATAAATATACCTGCAATCAGATACTTCAATTCCATTCAACTCTTGTTTTCCCTTATAGAGATTACAGCTTCCCCCCTCCCGCGACACTTGTGACACCCAGATGGCCAAAACATTCTCTTTATGTTTATTCTCTTTATGTTTAGACCCCTTTGCTTCCCCTCATTTCCCTGAGTACTTATAAAATCTGTGTTTCTGCTTTAGTGAGCTTAGTTGCCTAAGATTACTAAATAATCCAGACTATTTTCCAGAAAATTATGAAGGTGAATGGCATGTTTTTTAAAACAGAATTTCACTTTCATACTCATCTCAGATTGCATGTGGATAGAAGTTATACAATCTTATTTAGGTACTTAAAAAAAAAAGTAAATGCTTAATGCTTCTAGAACTAAGGCAACTCATCCCCTCAGCTCCCTAAGCTATTATTTAAACATTAAAATGTTTTGCTTTTTTATTTTTCATTCTAAGGTGAGAAAGTGTGTGCAACAATCAAACAGTTATACTACACTATAATTAATAAACTCCACTTATTGTCAAAAGCTAGGTCACCAGTTCATTAGTGCTAGTTTCAATTCAGCACCTTATTTGCTAAAATTTTAGTGGCAAACACATTTTTTTAAAGTAGATTCAGAACAGACTATCTTAATTATTGATAAACATTAAATGTGGAATTTAATGACACTCAAATACACTTTTCCCTAAATAAAAGTAGTTTTAATCAGTTTAAAATGTAATATAAAAATAATCCTTTGTTTGGTTGTTACCCATCCTGTTTGGTGTCTTTTTGATCACAGAGCTCCCACCCTTAGAGAGAGGCCTGTGCAACTTCAACTGCAGCCTGGAAGTCAGCTCTTCACAGCTGACAGATTGACTATTGTCTGTGCCATGTTTGCAGTGCTATTGCTTATCCAGACTATTGTGCTGCTTTCCTGTTGCCTTCCCCTAGAACTATTAAATTAAACCAACATATTTACACATATTACCACCCAACACAGCTAACTCGCTAACAGTGTTTAATAAGCAAGACTTAATAAGCAAAAATACAGCTCAGTTCTGTCTTGCACAGTGAAATCATGACAAAATCACTTCTGAACTTCATTTATGTATGGAACACTGGACTTTTATCCACATTTCAGTAGCTTAAATAAAGTCACTGTACTTCTAGTCCTGTAAATGAATTGTCACTTAGCTGCTAAGTAGCACTTAGCTACTAAGTTTCTAATGTAACATTAACTTCATTTACCTCTCTTGCAACAAGATAATTCAAACTCATTTTACAGTGAAAGGGGCTGCAGCCTTCTCACTAAATTTCAAGTTGGGATTGTAATTCTGCTAACAGAGTCTTCATAATGCCACACGTTATACTTATAAATAAAGCTTCTATTATGCTTTCTTAATATTATTCTACAAAGAGACAAATACTACCTACTATGACATCCAACAGCCTAATCCAGCATTCCACAACGAGCAGCATTCTTCCTCTACCAACTAAAGCAAAGCAAAAGTAGTTTTTGTTGGTCCAAAGTTAATTATCTTCATTAAGTCAAGCACAGAAAGTACAATGCGATGCAGCATAAACAGTAAGACAGGTCTGTGCTTCCTCAGTGGATTTGCAAATGCAGCTAAACAAGGAACTCCAGTTCCAGAAATCTAAATTATTTAAGGCATGTACATTCCAGGTCTAAGAAAAAATAAAGGCATGAATTTTCTGCTCTACCTATGGCTTTCAAAAACAATAGGTAAGATGCAACATGAAATCCATTGATGAGCAGCCAGTAAGTTTCATTCCAACCATGCAAGGGAACAGCAGCCCGAGTGTCCTAACCTCAGGCGCTGGCAGGAGCTCAGCTCCCAGCTCAGCAGCACCACAGCACTCCCAAACCCCAGGCCTTCCTAAGTACATCATTTGAATCACACCAAGTGCTGGTTGGCCTCCTACACCCAGTACTTAGAGCTGGTTGATGAGGCTGCAACATCCTGCAAGTTCTATATTATGGCATCTCTTTATTACACATTCCTCCTACACAGCAGTCTTACCCTCCAGTTCCAGTGGCAGATGCTATTGGCATTCTCTCTAAGAATTAGTATTTGGGGCATATTTTTCAAAGATTATTTTATCACTGAGTATTCATGGACAATAACTGTCTTACTTTGCATTCTACTGTAATAAGGATCCACCTATTTATTCCTAGTATATATATCACCTACTAGGTTCATACAGCTAACTCTACATTTTCTACCTTAAAGCAAGAGTTTCTGGCTATGGTGGTTAAAAATAATACCATTAAAATATGGCCAGAGCTTGAGAAAGCACCAATCTGTAAGTTCTCCACATAGACTTGTCTGGAAATTTGAAAGCTAATTACCAGTATTTAAATAACCAATGTCAGCAGTAACTTTTCTTGGAGATAATATGAACATAAACACCCATCTAGGAAGGCAAGGTATGTGATACAAGAAAAATAATAGATTTTGCAGCATTTAGCCCGAATTCTCTACGTGGTGGAGAAGCGAAATAGTAGTAGCAGAGGAGAGAGAGAGAGGAGTTCAAATTATCTCCTCAAAACCAAAACAAATATTTTCAAGTCACCCTCATCCTTTTCTGTAATATACAAAAACCTCCATCTCTTAAAAGCTCCAGAGTGTCTCCTTGCAGGATGCTAGACTCCTAATGCTCCAATATCGGGCATCTGCCCTGTGTTTAAAGACTACCCATGGGAAAAAGGAGGGGAAATATTAAGCAAAAACATAAATTGAAAGCAGCTCTTAATAAGTTATTAGAGAGAAGGAATACCAAAATGATGCAATTTCCTTCACATTGACTTAAACAAAAAAGCTCCATTAAAAAGTGCTTGGAGCTGTGACAAATTCCATTCTCAGGCGCAAAATTCAGGTTTGGCTGGCTACACTGTACACAGGCTGTTGGCTTTGACTCACAAAATCTCTCTGAGCAAACAGAAACTAAAAATGCTAAGTAAGGTAATTTCCAACTACAATCATTAAAGACAGGTATTCTAGGGCATAACAATGCAAATAGAGACTCAAAGTATACTAACAACACGGTTACACCCCCAGGTAACTGAAGCTTGTGTTCACTTCTTAGTGGAGAAATAGACAATGGAAACTGGGCAAGATTTTATAAACAAAACAATTGCCAACAGTGCACTCCTTGTGTACATATGTTAATTATATGTCCAGTACCCAGAGTGCTGGAGAAAGAACTGAAGTTATTATGAGAATGAGAAAGAAATGAAAGTTAACTACTGACAGGCTTGTTAAGGGCCCCTGAAAAGGAAAAAAGAGCTGAAAACCTTGTGTGGTACAATTCTTACTTGCAGAGTGAGATATCAACATAAAAAAGACGAGGTTACTGAGTGAGAGCATGCTAGAACTCAAGGACTGGCAATTTGCAGACTGATTGCATCACCATTTTGTCAAGTGGATACTGTCTTAGGGTAAATTGTTGCCAGGTACAAAGCATTCATTTTTTACTTAGTAACATTCCAAAAAGTCTATATGTACTGTTCATCAGTCTTAAAATAATGTTGTTCAAAGAACAGATAAATAAAATTCTTTAGGAAAAAGAACAGTCAGCTATCTCACCAACTGGTCCTTCGTTCATGATGAGACCTAATCTACATTTTTTGCAACATTTTAGATCACTCATCTTACTCTTTTTCTCATGGATGGGCTTTACACCAAACAACTTCCTACCTTCCTGACATTGCCTACCTCATACACACAAAATTATGTCTTCTGGTTCTCTTATTGGCACTTGCACACTCACTCGTCTCCTCAGTTCAAATTATTTCAGTTGAATTGAGGCCAATTAGGCCTCATTTTATAGACCTCAAATTATTTGATTACTCTTCTCCCAAACTCTGCTGAGGTGAGCTCCATTTCCTTAGGGCATTTGCCCTAGTGACATGCAACACTTCAACAGAGGACTTACTCATGGATAAAGAAAAAAGAAAAAAATTTGAAAAAATTATTGTTCTTTATCTTTTTATCCCTCCTGGTATAACATCTGCCCTTTTACATCAGGAATTCTGGAGAATTATCATCTATTTACTGGTTCCCTACAGTCTAATTGTGTATTCATGATTTCTGTTAAGTGTAGAACTTCAATCTGTCACAATTTATCTCCTAAGATTTTAATTCTCTCAAACTAATTTTGTGCTCATAAACTTGTGTCCTATGTATATATATTCCCTCCAAGTTCTAGGGGCATTTTTAGTGAATCAATTTGGTAAGCACACTCTCTATTCTATCATCAAGGTCATTAACAAGAAGATTGAAATGAAGCAGAATGAGTACAGACCCAACAGACCGTGGCGGATCCACATTCAATACAACCATTTCATTCTGACAGACGATCATTAGTAACCACCTACTAGGCACAGTCATCCACCAAGTCTTGCTCCTACTCTACAAGAGTTTCTTTCAGGTCACATTTCTTCCCTTGTTTGCAATATTATAGCAAGAAACACTGCCAAAGAACTCACTAACATGAAAAATACTAAGACACACTTTTCTTGTCAATTTACTGGCCTTACTGTCATATTACAGAAGAAAATTAGACTGGCACGACTATTTACTCTTCCTAAATTCATCATGCTTGTGTCTCATGTTCCTGTTGTCTCCCTGAGGCTAACACTTTCTGCAAGAATTTGTTCAAAATGTGAAAGACAGGAGGCAGGAAATTGTAGACCTTTCTTCTCTTTACCCACCTTCTTTACATTTTCAAGTGTTCCAGCCTCTCAAAGGGCAGCTAGTTGTACTGAGATAGCTTCCATCTTCCACTTTTTTTTTCTTAGGATGCATGTCATCAGGATCCAACCTAATAAATAACCTACCGAAGTAGGTTTTGCATACTAAAAAGTATGTTTTTATTCCCTCCTCGCGCAAACGCTGCTCATTTATACTCCTGTTCTGCTAATGTTTTCAGGATATTTCCACAGTTCTTACTTCTGGTCCATGTTACCAAGCTGTGCTGCCCATCCATCCCCCATGAGAGCCACGGCTCCGTGGCTGCTCGGGCACGGCGGTGAGCGCAGCGCAGCGGGGAAGGGCAGCCCCGGGCCCTGCAGGAGGAAGGGCACGTCCCCCTGGGGTGCCCATCTCTACTGCAGCGCCAACACAGGAGAGCTGCGCTCAGCAGCAGAACCAGAGCTCTGCAATCCACTTAACAACCACCCAGCAAGGGGACACCAATTACCAGATCGTTTGCAGCATATTAGCGTCGCTTCTGTGTCAATTGTGAAATCTGTCTCTGCACCCAGCCGGGCAGATGGAGCTGGGTGGGATGGGACGCACACAAAATTCGTGCATATACACTGAGCGAGGGATTACAGATAAAAACCAGGATTAAGCCTGACACAAATGATCCTGCAGATACGATGGCTCTCACAATGTTGATGGTCCAGCGCACAAACCCAGCAACCCTTTTGTACATTCCTACATTGTTGTACCATCGCTTTTAAAACGTTAGTAACTTGCTGTCCTTGCCCAAAATTAAACTGCATAATAATATCCTTATTATAGTACATGGGTATGTGGCCATTTAAGATGTAAATGTTTGATTACGTTATTTTAACATAGCAACAAAGAACAGGAAGAAAAAAGTTTAAAATACTTGAGTTAAAGATAACTAATACCTGTTTTCTTAAGTGTATTGTAGGTTATTCACCATGCACCCAAATTATTTATTTCCTTTTCACGAGAATTGTACAATGATTACATAAAACTGAAAAACTGTTCATTATCTTTCATGTACACTAAGCATATTTATAGTCTTCTAGCCCTTCCCTTCATTGAAGTTTAATCTTCCCAAAAACATCAGAGACAAAAAGATAGTGTAATACAATTGTAAATTAATAAAAATAGTTAGGATGCAAAAGCATCTACAAAATTAATTATTTCCCCTAAGATTATCCAAAATTCATCTGACACGTATAATTTTATGACAATACCTTATAAAACAGCAGAGAAAAAGCTAACAAGCTTAACATTAGATGAAAAAGAATAAAAATATTATTTGTGTAGATTAAGGTAGAAAATGAATGCTTAGCTGTCAGGGGAGTATCTGACTTTATTTAATTAAAAGTGCAAAAACTAATGGTTTTGAAGGGGAAAAAATACCATTGCAGACATGCCTGCTCCATCCCCCTCAGAAGGAAAAGGCTAAAACACTGATTTATCATGACTTAACAAGATACTGACCACCAGCTGAACTGCATTAACTGACTAATGCATTTCTAGTCCAATTACCCTGAGAAGCAAAACAAGTTAGTATAAACCACTAGTGAATTAACTATATATACTCAGTGAAATCTCAGACAATATAACAAAAGAATACTTACATTGAAACTGGTCAGTCACTAATTTACATTTTATCACATTTTTCCTGATGCAATAAAGTAATTTACAAGGACAAGTATTCAGGCTTCAACTGGTGGGATTTTGGAGGAAGATTTTGTTTGTTTCCTTATTTCCTTACTTGCCTTTTTTTGCTATAGGCACACTAAAGGATTAATCTTTGGAAGACAGTAAAAATGTTACAAACTATATTAATCTTAATATATTTTGTAACACTAATATTAAGCACTAATCACAACTAAGTCACTAATGAGATAGCATTTTACTGGGCAATTTGAAGTGGGCTGGCATTGAGTATATTTTGGAACAGATATTAAATATTAAATGTCTAATTTTTCTTTTATATGAAGTAGATTGATTAATAGTTCCCATAACAATCATTTCAACTCAGAGCTCAAGAACTTAATGTATTTAGGAAAATTTGCATGATAAGAGGCATATCACCTTGCAGACTTTGTACTGCTGCCTCAAGTATGTGACAGCTATGGATAGAAAAAAAAAACACATTGATGCAGGCTCCTAATATTACCTTTAAACTTAGAAAGAAGTAAGAACTCTCTCCTATTTAGTTCACTGCTTGCTACATGATAGCATGTGAATACAACATATCTGCCCTATTCACAACCACACTGGAATTTAATACAAACACATATTTGGTTTAATAATTGTCTTAACATAATTTGAACAGTTAGTACAGTCTGTATTCACAATGCTTGTTTATGCTTAGTTATGCAAGCTCAGTTGAATCCTGTCTCTATGGTCAGGACCCATAACAAGAAATAATTACTGCTGATTACTGTCCACAGAAAGCCTGTTCTGTGAAGGTGATCTTTGTAATTAAATCTAATTTTTGTCTCTTGTGTACAGATATGTACACAAGTTACATTAGCAAATTCATTTGCTAACTCAAAAGAATTCATTGTAATGTTTCATTATGTTACTTCACATATCCTCCAAGAATTTCCTCCCCAGTAGAACGTAACAGATTTTAGAACTATTTCTGTAAGAAGACAGACAGTTCAAGATCTGGTTCCTCTTCTCACTGAACTGGGGATGTGACAGCACCGGAACAGCCAGAACACCCAAGTTTTATTCTGACTTCTCACTAACATCTTCTGACAAGCCAAGCCTCTGTGCCCATCAATTCTGGCTACTTCTGATATGATGCCAAAGTTAATTTCATTGAATATCTGGGTTGAAAGACTCAAAACAGAATTCCGGTAAAAAGGAAAAGCTAAAAAAACTTGTCCAGAACTGAGTTCACCATGTTTAATTTGAATTTTCAAACAGTAAAACGAATTCTACCTGCTTAGGTAGCAAAAACAAGAAATAGATATTCAACCCTTTGCTTGTCAGAGGAAGCCTTATTTGTGGACATCCCTCAGCAGCAGCAAGGGAGTGGTGCCTTATAAAGCAGCTGACCCTGACTACAACACACGCATTCCCATGCATGGCTAACAGCTACACACAATTTGAAGGGCAGGCTGGAATGGAGGCTGATGTATTAAGTACCTAGTGGAAACTAATGCAGTACTGGCCTGGTTCTCATTCCTCTAAAATTTTAATTGCCATCATCTTTTCCATGGTAACATGGAAACACCATGAGTTACTATCTGAACAGATAAGCTAAACATAAAAACATTATTGAAGCAAAGTAAATTGTGCATACTCCTTTCTTAAGTATTTACCGGTTCCCCAACCTCCTCTCCTTCATATTTACTTCCCCTTTGATAGATGAACAGCTTTGCAACATAAAGAACAGTTGCAAAAAATGCAATGAGCAAACTCAGTATTAAGGCTCACAAATGTCTGGAATCAAAACACCTGACTCTGAATTTTCCTTTGTATTTTAATTCTCCTTATTGCAAAGGATACAGAAGAACTCAGTAAGCAAGTATATCACTGGACCTTATAGAAGAGGCATAAATTCCATAAAGTGTAAACATCAATGCACATCAATTTGTCTCCCAATTACTTACATAATACATATATTGTTGCTTTTTTTATTACATCTTGCATATTTACACCATTTTACACATGCATTCTAATACTTTGCCTAGCAGTTCTACTTGATTTTCTACTAGGCAGAGTTATATTTCTAATTAAAATATAACTAAACATGCAATCAAGTGACATATAAAACCTGTGTAACTCATAACAAAGCTTTCAGTGTTGGTATCGTGGCTGCATCCTAAAATCCAAAAGTACCAGTAAACATATCTTCCTGTAAATGCCATTCAATCAGAATAAAAAGGCTCACAAGGCTGAAATTTCAACAACCTAAGAAAGCAGGATGGAATCCAGCTGTAAACATGTCTGCAATTCCAGTCATGGGTTGCTGCCTAAGGCAGCAACAGCCACTGAAATCACAGAAATTCCCTCCTGGTAGAAACTTCTGTCTGCAAGAAAGAGGCTACTTTAGTTGAACTGACATCATTAAAAAAGAGACAAATCCTGCTCTACATTATCCAAATAATTTTCACAACACCATTATGCATTTAAAAATTATTAGTGTAACAGAGGAAAAATTTCCCTAATGACCCTTTTAAAGAATCTTCAAAACAATTCTGCCCTGAAAATACACAAAGTATTTCCTCCAGCATAGGTTTCTTTATAAAAACATCAAATGGATTTTTGGCAGCAATAATTTTCCTACTTCAACTTTGAATTTTCAAAACCATGATTTCAAAGATCTCAATCTGCCAGTGGGGTAGGGTGTGACTAAGTCCAGGTTATCTTAGAGGAAGGCACTGGATTTGGCATTGCATTTCCCAAAGAACATGCAGATGACAGGCAAACACAGACACATGCTTCACCCTCTGCCCCCAAATTCAGAAACCAAGACATTTAAGGGAGTGCCTTTAAGGCAGAAAAACATTATTTTCCCTCTCTGAAGTCAGCTGGATAATTATACCCTGCAAGTAGTGCTGAACACTTGAAGGAACTATTAAGTCATTAGACTTTGCAGGTGTGCCCTTGATTTTATAAAGCCCAAACAGGAGAAAAAAACTGACACAAACACCTGTTTGACCATTACAACATCCAATTTTTGGGGATGTTCTGACTAATACAAAAAGTTACAAGTGTCCATGTTTCCAAAGCCAGAATTCAAGCGATTGGCTTTGTCTAGACTGATCTATGCAGTGTTCCATTAGTATTATTATGTTTTTTATCAGATCAATAATAAAATCCTTTGTGAAAGCTGATTGGAAAACCAGAAAGAAAGCCCTATATACCAGCTACTGTTGCAAACACACTTTTTGTTCAAAGAGTACATGGTGCTACTTTTTCCCTCGTCTGAGGAGGTAAACTGCTTATGAGAGGGAGAGTTAAGAACAGCACTATTAAGAACAGCACTAGTAACTAAGAGTCTTCATGCTGTCCTGAGTTAGGGCACCCATGGATCATAACATAGAAATGCTGGCCTTCATTAAAAGAGACTGAGGGTTTATCAAAATCAAGAATTTTTCCACAACCTCTTTAGAGCAGCCCAGAGTTGGCCTTCACTACTTCTTAACAGATTCAAAATCATGATCACTGCTTCTCATTTATGTGGTAATATTATCAGTAAATGGAAAATTCCTTTGGTAAGCAGCCAAGGCAACTTTTCCCCTCCCTGACAAAGAAAAAATAAACATATTTTAAAACCCACACAAACCAAACTAGTTGATATTCATAAAAAGGAAGAGAATTGCAGATTCTTTGTTTCATTTGACACCATTTTCCTCTATGTTCAGTAGCCCTTCCGATTTTTACTTTTTTTAAGAACAAAGAATGTTGGCAGAATTAAAACTGCATGACTACACACCTAAATAATGGGAGTGGGCAGAGGACGAAGAATTGAAACACCAATTTATGTGCTAAAATTCTATTTATTGCCTATAGTCATCATGTGGGAGGACACATATTGGATCATTTTTGGGGAGAGTAAGGGGCAAGATATTTTTTAAGTGTTTTTCAGTTTGTACCACCTGTGTGCCGTCCAAAACAAGCAGCTGGATCTCACTTTGGCATTCACAGCTGAAAGCACTGCTATCACCTCCTTCTACCAAAGTACTTGGGGCAAGCAGAACATCCTCATACAGCACCCACAGCTCTGCAGGCCCTCATCCTGGAGCTCTCTTTAAAAATATGCACATGAAAATCAACTTATTTCATCTTCATCCCACACCAAAAGATAACACTAGAACCAAAAAGTGGGTATTTAAAACAAAAGTGACCTAAGTCTAGGGCCAGTTTTATCAAAAAACTATTACTACTAGATAGAGAAATAAGACTTCTTCCTCCCCATTGTAACCTTAATCAGGTATTAACCTCTTCATAAAATACTATTAGTTATACTTATAGGCATAAATTATGGAGGTTTCTATAATTTTTCATATCTCATGACAACTCTGACTCTGAAGACAAAAGGATTTTTTATAGTCTCAAACAAAATCTCCCCAAGAGGTTCTTTTTTAAATGTAAATGTATCTTTTCTGTCTTATTGAAGAATCAAAAGTAACTGACAATGCTATTCTTGAAAAACATCTATGTAGTTCAGTCTGCTTAACAGCTGACTACAATTTGACAAAATTTCTTTTTGGCCTCTTNACCAAAACCAAACAAAACCCCACCAAACAAGTTTAGTTGCAACCACTATCTCAGCAACAGGCACGTTATACAATACCTTGGTGCCTTCCTGACTATGAACCCTACTAAACTCTTCTGGCAGGTCTGAAATTTGGTCTGTTTTATTAGAAGAAAAAATGTGCTGGTTCCTCGCTCTAATTCTTTTTGCCTGCATAATATCTAAGTTATGCTATGTCCTACTCACAATTAGAACTTGTTCTGAATATTATATAATGTGTGAGAATCATCTATTTCTTGTATAAAAATTAATGTTTGTTTAATCAAGGTCCTACATAATTTATTAAAATTTAGAACAAAGAATTTCATTGTTTGGTTAAGTCCTCTTAGGAAACTGTCTTAATATAGACTAAATCTTCACAGAAATATTCTTCAAAGCAGGAGTTAATCTGTCCACAGCTGCAGCTGCTTATCAAGACAGTTGGACAGCAATTTGCCTGCACTCCCTTTCCCCCTGAGCTGGTGCCCCAAATTCTCCAGTCTCATATGATGCCATTCTTACCAAAGGAATTTACTGAACACCCCAAATGAGCAGCTCACACAATTAAGAAGAAGGAACACTTAAAATGAGTGTGATCAACAAGTGAATCAGAGTCACAGAATAACTGAGGCTAGAAAGGACCCCAGAGGAGGTCTATCACCAAACCTCACAGCAAAAGCATGACTAAGGTCAGATGGGGTTGCTCTGGGCTTTATCCAGTTGAGACTTGAAATCCTCTAGGGATGTAGACTGGATTGCCTCTCATTCAAATGCATGGCTGTCAATGGGGTGGGGAAAAATTCCTTACCATCAGTCAGAACCTTTCCTGTTTAAATTTATGTCCATAAATTGGTAACATACTTGACATGCTTCCTGAGGAAAGTTCCTAGGTCATATTTATGAGTAATTTTCACAAACCAAATGAGAACATTAGTTTGACTGGACAAGTGAAGACATTTTTATGTCCTATTTAAAGCAGAGACATATTGGCAATCCCCTATCAGCTGAATAGGCTGGCATTACACAGAAGGACTGAAAGTTTAGTATGCAGAAAACAAGAAATTGCCACTGAGAATTCACCTCAGGAACAGTATTTCAATTGTTTTATTTAAGTAACAATCAAAATTTGAGTGCTATTAATACCCAAGACCATTCCCAAGTACAGCCAAAGATGAATATCATAATTTATTCACAACTTTGGATAAGAATATGGGCTCTGGCATTTAGTATATTCGTCATTACTCAAATTAACTCCTGATAAACTGGGATAGGGAGGAAGAAAGCCAAGGAACAACCTGGAATATTGTTGCACGTTTTTTACTGATACCATTAACCTGACGTGGGACAGTAGAGACATGAGGGAAGTACTACAGCTAACACAACCATTTTCAGCCCTAACAGACACAGCTACACTTGAAGTAGAACAATACTAAAACAACCTAGATTTTGATGTTTTCTGCTAAGAAAATCCAAATATTTTTAAACCATTTAGGATTTATTAGAAGTCTAATTTTAGGCTTTGGATTCTTGCTCAAACAACTTTAAATATTTTTTATTTATTATGCATACATGAGATAAAATATATCAAAGGTTAAAATTTACTGACAAGTGGCATATCAATTCTAACTACTGTACAAACAGTATATGCACTCCTTATCAGAAAAAAAAAGAACAAAACTATTTTGTAATCAATACTTGTACTATAGTACTATATTTCAGAGCAGAATTAAGCAATTCAGTTGAGCATGACACTACAATAGTCATATATTTCCCATGTTTTCTCTCCCAAAACCTACCAAAATCCCAAGTATTCCTTTGCAGAATAATCCTGAAAAATAAGATTTTCCCAGTACTGCTGCTTTTGTCTAGAAATATTTCTGGAGCTATGCCATCAGAAAAAGCAACTTCAATTTGAAAATGTCCCTCTTTATCCCTGAGTCTGAAAAGGTCTCTGCTCTACTGGAGATAACAAGACTCTACCATCTTCTGCCTGTGATTGCTGCTGGTTCCTACCAGACAAAATTGAACACAGGGGAATTGCCCAGGTACCTTTCCAGGCTGCAGCTGCAATTTCAGAAAAAAAGGCAGAGGAGAATCCATCACATGCATAAAGTGAACAGAGGAAAACATAATGGTTAAGTGGTAAATATCTTAATTTATGTGATAATTATACAGCTGAATATGACTGCTACAATTATGAACAACAGTATGTGGACTGATTGAAGAAATACATTACAAAATTAATTAAACTACCTTTCTATCTCTCCTGAAAATGAGAGCCCTTAAAGAAAATACATTTGCACAACAGAAGGTATTTCCTAAAAGATGGCTCTTTCCATAAGAGACTACAGTCTTAAACCAAGTCAGTTTTTGCTAACAGGAAAGAGAGATTCTCTTCTTCTCCATCCTCTCCTAAAGCAATGATTTTAAGAGAAGTATCTAAAGTGAAGTTTTAAAAAGCTTCCCTGAAAAATCTGTGGAAGTTGTCCATCTTCAAGAATTTAAATAGATTAGGAATACCTTAAAAACAGCACTTAAATGAAAACTGCAACAAACTCACACCACAGCATTTTTTTCCCGATTCGCTTTGAGAAAAATAAATAAATAAATCTCTATTTAAAATCTATCAA
Source organism: Aegithalos caudatus (assembly GCA_013389925.1). NCBI lineage: Eukaryota > Metazoa > Chordata > Aves > Passeriformes > Aegithalidae > Aegithalos > Aegithalos caudatus. The sequence continues at coordinate 794,186 of WEIU01012615.1, read as the reverse complement.
GCATCCATAATCAAAGAAACCTAAAGTTTTTTGCTGGCAATGCCTTTTTCTAACATATCCCATATTTATATAAACTCCCCAGCTATAATCTGTTACAAGTACTGCATAGATTGTTGTGATAACAGTGTCCATAACAGACATCAGACAGAGTGCTGCAGTTTTCTATCCCAATGTTTGTGAAGTTTTGCTGTCTATTCATTAGCACACTTCAGATGCAGCACAATGAAAAAGTTTTAATGAACAGGAAGAGTAAAATAAATCAACTTTTTTTTTTTTTTCCTCTTTAATTTTCCCTCTCTTTTCCCTAAACCATGACCTATTTTCTTGAATAACATGCCGATCTACAGAGGACATGAACCTGTTTCCATGCCACAGTAACAGCCCATGTACCAGCATGCTGAGATACATTAGCTGTTGTTTATTGATCCATTTATAAGTTCATTGTACTGGGAATACAAACTGAAGGATTATAAAGTCTTTTGCTATCCTCTGCTTTGTGATACACTGTACTGATTGACTATTTCCCAGAATACATTTATTTCCATGTTTTGTGGAAATACTTACAGAAGATTCCTCCTCTTCAAACATCTCCCACGTCTGAATCACTCTTACATATTTTTAGTCCATTCATTATTTTCAAAATTCAAAACACAATAAACCACATACCATTTCTTAAAAATGAAACCATATGAATTACATCCACCAAACATTATCTACTGTAAATACTGATTTACATTTACCAAGAATGAGAAGTCAACAAGCAGATAGAATAAAAAAAAGAAAAAAGCTAATTAATTGCCCCTTGATGCCCTGCAGGCTTCTCATATGTGAACTGTTTCCACCACACACACAACATGCAGCATGCACCTCTTGCAAAAATTTTGGTGACCCAAACTATCCCATGAAAAAAGGATTCTAGTCAAGACTAACATGTGACCATTGGTTATTACAGTTCTTCCTACATGCTTTTACCTTTGAACCAGTAGTTACAGCTTATTTGTAAAGCACACATTCAAACCCCATCTTTTGTGCCCATTGATGGCACTAAATTGTTTATACCACCTAGCAAGCTTGATGACATTCTAAAACCGGGTGTCTACAACAGACCCACATTCACTGCTTCCATTTAAATAGGATGGGAAAACAGCTAAGTTTAACTGCCTGAAGTTTCAGAGTTGTGAAAGACAAAAGTGCAAATTAATTCTAAAAGCCAGACTTCTAGCCTTCAAATTCAAGGACTGCATGCTTGATCAAATGCACACATCAAATCAATTATGGCAGAATGTAACAAGCCAGAGTCTATTGCAAAATAATTAAAAGATCATCAGGGTTCATGTTCTGTCACACTTTTACAGACAACCACAATTCAGTGAAGTCTTAACTGCATTCAAAAACAACCCAAAACAAATACAAAACAGACCAAAAAAGGTACAGTTTTAGGTATGGAGAGATATTTGAAAGAGGGAAACATTAATAAATTGTGTCTATGAGTTTTAAAACCCTAATTTCCCAAATTGTCAAAAACCCCCAAGGATTCAGATATTTTGCTTTCAACGACAGAACCTCTGGAGGAAGAGTGAGGTGCCATCAAAGGTGTGTGAGGGGGAAATTACAAAAGAGATACAGCTCACATCTCATCCACTAGAAGTGCTATGCTAAAAGGAGAATACTGCCCCAAGAGGGATGCTCTAGCTGATGTTCTCTAGGGGAAGAAAACAAATTAGACCAAGTATACATCAGACAGCATAATCATATGCCTTGTTTCGCTAGTAACTTGGCAGTAATTTTTTTGTTGTTGCCCATGGAAGCATATGACCAAAATAGGTTTCCTACCAACACCTTTTGAATCAGCTGGCCAATTTTCAACATTTTGAAACAAAACATCCAGATATCTCAAAAAAAACCTTATGTTCCTATAAACAATATGAAAATTAATGGTCAGGTAGAGGAAAAAGACCTAATTTGCTCTCATAGTGAGGGGAAAGTAGAAAATTCACCTCTTCATATTTGATTTGGCAGCAGATCCATCAGTACAGACACAGCAGTGTCTGTTGATATAAAGTAGAATGAGATTAAGAATTGGAGGAGAAGGGATAAGGAGTTAAAAAGACAATCCAAATACATACAAATGTTCATTTCATTGTTTCTGTAGCTCACAGAAACTATAACTTGTAGACAGTAACTTAATATCCTTAGAAACTAAGAATCACTTGCCCAAGTATTTACATTTAGGTTGCCTAGGAACATCTTACCTCATAATGAATGGGAAAATAAGTTTATGAGGCTGTCAGGACATTTCACATGCTTTTTGAATCTACTTTATGAAATCCATGCAAATGGTTTTCCATTACGATCTTTTACAGCATTAAAGATACTCAATGAAGAAAAAAGTAGAGGAGTAATAAAGATAACATATTCTGGAAAGGCTTTCATAGATAAATACCAACTTGGATACAACATGTAGAAGTGTTGGTGGGACGACTCAGTTCCTAATGATATTTTATTAAAGTTCATTTTCTTAGAAATAGCCTGATGTTATTAATAACTCCCAGTAGGCTACTTAGAGCTGTAGATTCATTTTCCCATTAATGGCAGCAAAAGGTTCTTTGTTAATGGTTTTAGGATAATGCTGGGTTTTGCCATATGGTTGGATTTGTATGAGGGTTTCTCATGAAAAGCCAGAGAGTGTAAGAAATTGTTACTATATTTAACTGCAGTGTCCTCACACGCACAGCAGACAACTGGAATGGACACTGTCCTAATATTTACAAGTGCAAACAATGCTCAATCTTTACTGCATGTTCTGTTTAAGAAAACCACAGGGACCTTAAACAAGAGAACATATGGATAGATCAGGGGATTCGTAATACAATACTGAGCCTTTCACCTCTAGGTCATTGGTTCAAATCTAAACTGGTTGGTAATGAAGGCAAGCTATTATCAGCCTTTGCAATTGATTTGTCAGGCTCAGTCCTGTTCTCATCAAACTTAAAATTCAAAATGACAATTTGCATTTCTGAACACAACCCCAGCAACATAACAAAACAAAACAAAACAAAAAATCAAGAAAGAGAAGTAATAAACCTTACTCCTCAGGTACCATCTCCAGACTGGAGTCTCTGGAGAGTGCCAGAGGAACAGTGAAAATTATACCACTAGTAGCACAACACATTCTGTGGATAAAGGTTACTTCTGTCTCTCAGACACTCAATTATCATTTCCTCTGTACAAGTATAAAGCTTTCAGAGGTTTTATTAATAAAGAAAAGACAAGGAAGAAGAGATACCAATATCTATGTCTTAAAGCTGAAATTTCACAGTCCTGCTTAAAGACCTCTTCAGATACCTTGTTCAAAGGCGCTTTTCTTAAGGTTGAAGGTTTTGAGGAAAATGGTCAAAGTACTTTATAAAAGGACTATCAAATTTACTTTCCATGTTGTTATGATTATTTGTAGTCAAAATGTTTGAACACCACTTGTAGCAGCACCATTGTATTCTACTATTTGCAGACACCTCTAATTCAGCAATGGATTTATTTACAAGTTATGAATGATACTTGAAAAGCAATATTTTTACACTATTTCTTCAAAATTATGTTAGACAGAAAACTATGAATTATGCCACAACAGCACATAACTTTCCACATGCTTTCTTAATTTGAATTAAAATTATTTTAAGCCTCGAAACCACATCCAGCCATTTCCTCTGCCTCTTACTGGTTTGGGGGCAATCTCAATAAACACTCAGCAGGTATCACAGTTCTTCATTTTACTAAGTAATCACTGCTACAGGAGTGAATAGACAAACCAACTTTTAATTGGTTTAATTGGCAGTACCTTTAAGATCACATTTACTTCACAAACTTAGGCCATTAGACAACAAAATCTGAAAGTTTTACACTCTATGAACTCCTAATATTTGAGACTACAACAGAACACATACAACTCATAAATCTTGGAAAGTAAGAGCCTCTTGTCTTCCTTGCAGCTTCCTTGGTTTTTACTAAGGTGCTGACAAACTGAAGTTTTTCCCTCCTTTTCCAATAACTCCAGATACAAAACACTTACTATAACTCTAGGAAAGGCACAACAGGTTAACTTCCCAGCTGAATGATTGTACACAAGTTTTGCAAGCTGTCTAATTGAGCTGGTATACAGTCTACTGCTCTAAAACCAGAGTAGCAGAGCCAAGTCATATCCTAGCCTGGCCCAACATCAGACCTGTGTCCCATAGACAGTGGCTGGTGAGATGCACCCAAACCTAACTTTCCCCAGTCCCACAACAAGAAACCCCATGCATCAAGACATAACATTTTTCTGACATAACAGAAAAAGAGAAGAAATTAACTGCACACTAAACTTGCATGCCAAGAGACACAAAGTCATCTGTCTTAGAAAGTGTCTGGGCTACACCAGGAGCTGGTTCCTCCCAGCAGTCTCACACACAGAGCAGAAACCTAGGGATAGGGGCTGCCTACAGGTGAAGGGAAGAAGGCAAAATCCTAAGGATTGGTATTGCCTATTACTTGACTTGCAGTTAACAGGACCAATAGAGAGAGCCAAGCAAGCCAATCAAAGTTCTTTGACAGTCAGTAATAAAATTTCATTCTGTTCCTCTCGGCCATCAAGCTCTGTATTCCTTTTCTAGGGAATGACCTTAAGTGACAGAATATAAGATGGCTTTAGAATTGTGCTTGCAGCCACTATGGACAGAAAATAAAGAAATTAAAATGCAAACAAGACGCATTTCAGAGAAAAAATTAAAACAAACTGAATAAATGTGTGTAGAATGTATGTCAGGAAACTGAAGGATGTATAAGGTATTCAGAAGGCTGCATGAGAAAAAATGCAAAGACTAGTAAATTCTACAGGAATTAACAGCTATGTTAATTATAAGACAGTTTTGATGGTTCTGAAGCAACAGAACCAACAGGTAAGCAGATCTTAATTTAAAAAAAACGAAAAAAAAAAAACAAAAAAACAAAAAAACAAACCACCAAACTACAGCTGTGACTTTTTATTATTCTTTCATCCTCTTACCCCAGGGTTTTTTAAAATATCATCCATTGCAAATTGCACAGTGGGACCAAAAGTGATTCTGGACAGCCACAACTGCTCTTTACTTAGGTAAGTTTACAGAGTCCTCAAACTCAATGAGCCTCTCAAGGTAACAAATTTTTTGAAGCTCCACAAACTGGGAAATAAACACACTTTCTCTTCTATGTACTGTCCATGAAAACTCGCCTAAGGCAGCTTAATCCCTAATAACATCTCTGAGACTAGATAGAGAAGGATTTAAATTCCCATTATCCTTTTTAAGAAACTTGTGACTACAGTCTCAAAATAGACACTTAACCCAGAATTGAGAGAAGAACTGGCATATTTCTTACCTGCAATGCCTGAAAGAAATGAACTGACATGTTTTACAGCTGTCACTAGCATTAAAAAAAACCAAAAACCTCCAAAATTTCTAAATTCTCTGGGATAACTGTAAGTTTGTCTGCACTGAACAAATCAGGCACACCCTTACTCCTCACTGCACCTCAAGAACATTGTGGCAAGACTTCATAGGTGACATTACAAGGTGAGGAAGAAACAAACAAGCAAAATAATAAATCTCCTATTCAACCCAGTCTGAATGATATGCAGCATGCTTGATTAGACAGTTTTGATTAGGTGATGAAATAGAACTTACAGATTATCCTATCTAATTAAACTGTTATTATTTCTATCATTTCCTAAATGAGAATGGATTTGACCAGGTTGACAAATGTTTTTCAGCCCATAATTCTTTTTTCTAATTATTTTTAAAAGCTATCATATTCAAGTTATGTGTCACCTTACCAGTTGAGTTCTCAGCACAGCAGTTCTTTCCTTCCCTCCTGAAGCACACACAACACTGCGTTGCTATTGTTTTCCAAAACTGCTACTCAGTGTCAAGTATATTGCAGCACAAAATCTTTCAGTTGTAAATTATTTTTCAAGTCTGAAAAGTAGCACAAGCTTAGAGAATCTTTTTTTCAGTACATACATCTTTCTTTCAAGCTCCGTGAGAAATACACAACTATTTCCCCCCCTTTTTCACATGCATCTTTTTTTCCATTATTAAAACACTCAGAATTTGTTCTGAAATCTGAAAAGGTTTTTTTGCATTTTTTAACACACACGATCAGCCATTACAATACCCACAAGAAATTTACGTAGCTGAAAGACCAGAAAGTCATTGTGCCTGCAACTTTTTGAAAGCAGAGGGTGTGTATTGTTATGGTTTTCTATTTATGGCTGTAATCCTCATGAATGTCTACTCATAATCCTTCTAGTGAAAGAAAGGGTTCAAGCGAAATCAGACTCTGGAAAAGCAAAGAGCTTCTGCTTTCTTTTAAAAGAGGGAGGGGAAAAAAGCACATGGTTTCGCCTACCTTAGACCAACAAAGTAAATTAAATACTGAGGCGGTTCTTCTAACCAACAGCAGCTCCCATGCAAGTTTAACTTTTGACGGTAGCTGATCACGCCTGGGTTATTAACCAAGATAATGCAACATCCCTTATTATTTCGAAGACCTCCGCTAATCAGATCCCTTTTTAGCCTCTAGCATTCTCTTTTCCTCTTACCTGCTGCTCCTTTTCTCTTCCGCGGGCGTGCGGAGCAGAGGGGCCCTTCACTGACGGTCCCGCCGGAGGTGGGGCCGGGATTGGGGCCCGGCCGGGTCCC
>WEIU01012615.1:754556-787348 GCA_013389925.1 Aegithalos caudatus | reverse complement strand
GAGGGAGCGGGGGCGGGGCCGGAAAAGGCGGCGGGGCTGGCCCAGCCGGAGTGCGGAGTGCGGGCCCTGGGCGCGGCGGGAGGAAAGCGATAAGGTCGTGTCCAGCAAAAGTTTGCTCGTAGTTTATGTGAGCTGAGTTAGCTGACAGGTTAGAGCCAAGACGTGGTGTGTTCAACACCATACGTACCTCAGGTGTGAATTAGATCATCTCAGGATGAGGGGAAATTGAATAAGATCTTCTAGAAATCTGTAGTGGGATTTTCTGAATGCTAGACAACATGTAAAGTTACTTTAAAACTCCCATTATCTGAGCTGCATCAGCTGTACCTTGCAGTCTGTGATTTTCCTGTCACCAGTGCGGGCTGATGGTAATACTAACTCCAGTGTAATAGTATTCTTGATGACACCCAAGAAACACTTTTCAAGCCCACTGAAATAAATGCTTTCTTCCCTATGAATTCAGGGCCATACATATAGAGACAATCTGAGGATAACTGTGGCGACCACCATTTCCATGACCAGTTGGTATCTCAATGATACCTGGATAAACAACAATAACAATTACTCAGACTGAAACGTGAAGATGTGAGGGTTAATACATTTATTTTCTGCTCTTTTATTTCCAGCGTTCCCAGCATCTGAGAGATACAGCTTTTATAACAATTCTTAGACAAGTCCCAACACCTCTGTAAGTGCACAGCAAGTTATTTTTACTTAATTGTTGAGCCCATTTTTAAGTAAGAGAAGTGATGCACAGTGTTCTGTATCTAAAAGATGTATGCCAGGATTTCCAGCTTCTGATAATTCAGGTATCCTGTTAGTGGTGTACCAGGTGCACAGAATGTGCCTGGGGGGCTGGGAGTGTTGTTTGTTCTGCCTTGAGCAAGCAAAGCATAGAATCTCTGAACATGCATCTGCAATAGTGTTCATGCTGCTGCTGCTAATATGGCATTTCTAAACACCACTTAAAAAAAAAAAAAAAAAAAAAAAGGTTTGAGCATTTGGAAGGATATTTGTTTACTTGTGTCTTCCCATCCCATTTCTGATTTCAGCCTCTTGCTTTGGGAATCAAACCAACCACAGTGGAAAAAAGAGCAAATGAGGAAGGCCTCAAGCCTCTCTTAGGGACCACAGCTAATTAAGAGAAACATTTAGAGAGAGTGGATATAATGAAGCCCTGAATATGTGCTAGCTTCAGGCCCATGAAAGTATGGCTGTTTTTGTAAGAGAATATGGAAGTGATTGCATGTCTGAGGCAGGCACTGTGGGGTTTGACTGAAGCACTCAGTGCAATTGAATTTGTATAGCATCTGTGAGCAGGGGAGGGCTGGTGCCACGAGGCCCACAGGGTGTCCTTAGGCAGGTCAGCAGAAAGTTTCTCATTTGTCTGTCCCTCCTTCCAGGGACCACGTTGTTTTCCCCACAGTGAACAATGTATGATGGGATTGTTGCTTAAAGCAGGAACTTTTCCCAGTAAGAACGAGAAGTCCACAGAGTCCTTATTTACCCTTTTGTGCAGAGGGATGTTTTGGAGCACGAGTGTAGCATTGCTTAGTGGCCAGCCTTTTCACTGTTCTTTGTGTCCTCCTTGTATGCTTTTCTTCTCCCTAGCTGCAAATGCAGGAACCTGGAGTAAAACAATGATGTCTGAACCTGGGAAGAGTTGAGACCTTTGTTCAGCCTTCTGTAGTACAATTGCAATGTCTCTGTCTGAATTTCCAAAATTTCCCACTAAGCCTTGTTCAAGAACCAGGAAGAATAACTATTTTGACTTGGCACCTGAAGAACTTATAACCATAAATTAATCTCATCTTATGCATTTATTTGTTCAGTCTGGATTTCTGAAAGGCAAATGTTTGTTATCATTCTGGCTTGAGCTATACCTAACTGCTTTGGTTCCAATTTTTTTAAAGGGTAGTGGTCCCTCGTCTGCAAGTTTATTTGTATCAGTTCTCTCTGAAAGTATTTCAGATGATATTTTGTTTAAATGAAAAACAGACTTTTAAAATTAAAACTCTTTGCACAAAACATTTTGTTTCTTTTATTGTGAATCAAAAGATCAAAATAAACACACATAAAAAAGAACCCTGCAGGTTTTCTTAAAAATAGTTGGACAATACGCATTAAAAGTTTTGATGTAAATAGTGTTTCTAAAAAGTATAATTGAAAATCAAAGTAAGAGTTTATATTTGAGAATTTGTTTGTTAAGCTGACTGATGTTTAGGTTGCATTTTAAAAGCACTGCTTCAGGGTTGTTTATGTAGTTCTCTTCCCTTTACTGCATGTGTTAATTAAGACAAAATATATCTGAGCAAGTACTTGCACTCCTTAAAGTTTCATGTAAGTTGTATTGCAAGCAGAAGCTAATTGTTAGATAACACTTACTGTGTGTTAAATACATAGAGAGGAAGAACATAAAGGCACTGCTAATTAATGACATTAACTGAAGAGACTTTTACTAGTAGATATATGGTTATAATTAATATAATTAATAATGTTCAAATTCCACATACTCTCAATTCACAAAACATGTAGAGTTCACCAAAATGTGTGCAATCTCACTTCTGTGTCTGCCTGCAAGTTCTTCTTGATTATCTGCAGCTCTGGTCAGGCACATCTGCAAGACAGAATAGACGACCTATCTAAATTAGTTTATAACCTGCAATTTGGCCATAGATGAGATTGCATATAAATGTCTTAATGTGCTGTGAGACAGCAGGATGGCTTGCAAACTTCTAATATGGAATCAAGAGAGACTCATATGTGCTGCTGGTGGGCAGCAATGGCCCCTGTAAATTGCCATAGCAGCGTTAATAGCAGATTGTTGTGCCAAGGGGCAGTCCTTTGGAAATAGGACGTTTTCCAGATGATCACACCTGTCTTCTGTGGAGGAGAACACTTACTTGCAGACAAGCTAGTTATGAAAAAAAAAAAAAAAACCAACACCCCAGTGCAGTGAAGAAAAAAACCTCAGTTCAAGCCTTGTGCCAAAAAAACTGCTTCCCATGGAGGGATGGCCACATGCAGACCTCTGCTCTGTAACAGAAATACCATATTCAGGCTCTAGGGTGTCTGCTGCCTGCTATCTTGCAATAAGAAAAGTGAAAATGTTTTTTTCACAGCATAATTAAAAAAAAGAAAAGTAAAGTAGGCAAAGCACGTATTCTCTTAAGAGCTTGAAACTTCCAGATTTTATTTGAGAGAGAGTAAGTCTGATGACAATGCCATCTCCTCTAAATGATCCATCACTGATCTGTCAAACTTTGATTAGGGAATACAGTGCAGTCAAATGGAACATTTTCTGCACAGCACAGAGAAGCATGCTAACTGTGCTACTACCTGCCAAATATTTATGCCATCAGCTATGACTTCAGGCAAAGTTTTAAAACATCTGAGACCATATTTCTGGATAATATTGCTGAGATTTTTTAAAATGTTTTTCTTTTGTATTAAAATGTGGGCACTCTTTTTAAATGCATTTTTAGCATGGCTTGGATTCTTTATCACAGAATTTGTCTTCATGAGAGAAGCACTTAAAATCTTGGAAACTGTGAAATAGTATTCCTAGAAATGACAATGTAAATAACTAAAAATGTGAGAGCATTTTGTTTTGAATGAAAGATCTGAATGTCACAAAATTCTCTGCAATCCGCTTTTCAAGGGTCAGCCCCTCTCAATTAAATGGATTTTCAGCTGCTGTTCCATGGAGTATAAGCTTAATATCCAGTATATCCTATATAAGGGAACTGTAGCCTCTTCAAATGATGAGCTCAATAATTTGTTCTTTTTTATCTCTAACTATGATGATCCTGCTTAAAAGCAGATGACTGACTTTCCATTCTGTAGCTTCTACTATGTGGGAGAAAATCCACTGTAATTAAATCTAATAAAATCCTCTAATTCCCAATATAAACAATCCTCTGACATAGGCAATTCCCCTGAGTCTACATCACAGCCCAAGGAAAACAAAGAACAGGAGCTGTTTCTTACTTCCTTTTAAATATTTGATCATTATGGACAAACTTCTACCCTGATTAACAGTAGCTGAAAGCCTTACTCAAAGTAATTATTTTTGAGACAGAATTTGGATTACTGATTTTTCTCTCACTTGTAACGTTACTTTGCATAATGACTAAACTAGCATGTAATTTAGGCTGTGTAAACAACAAGACACTAGTTGTCTGAATTGTTCTACAACATGTAGTTCTGTATTTCTCATTTTGTACTAGAAACAAAAGCACATAAATCCTGCTTGACAGGAGTTGAGATTGAAAGTGCACTGGCAAAAGAAGAGCTATGTGCCTTATTAAGTAAATGTACCAAAACTGAGGAAACAGCTTACAAGTAGGAATATTATTAATAATTTGCAGTGATACAGTACTAATTCCAAGGACACTGCAACTTCTATCCCCATTGAGAGTTTGGGTTAGTGGAGTGTGTTTACAAAACCCCTTGTCCCCAGTATATTGAGGAGCAGAGAGAGCTTTGGGTCCATGCCCAACCCTTTAGCTACCTGCAGGGTCATGCTGCTTTCCTTGCACCGGGGAGCTCTGAGACAAGGCCACCAGAGAGCACTGTGCTATTTCTGCTTGTATTCCTTACCTGTCTCTGCATGTTTAAGGACCTATTTTATTCAGTCTTTTTTTCTATGATACAGTGGAACTCAAGTGGTTGTTGTGGTTCCTCTGGAATTCCCAACCATTTTGCTGTCGTTGTCCTGTGTGTACCCTGTGTGCAGCCCTTCCTTGACCTGACTAACCTCATCTGGGACCTTCACCCCCCTTAGGGCCCAGAAATCTCCTTTAAGCTCAGACCCAGTCCTGGGATCCTTTGTAGAGGTGCTGTAGAGGTGCTGGCCTGCATTTGTGCCTCCTGGGTGGGCCTGAGACCTGTGCTGTGACTGTGGCACCCCCTCCTCAGAGCAGCCAGTCCTCTCTGCACCTTGGCATTCCTGAACTGGCCCATGATCTGGAATACCTGCTACTGAAAATGGATCGTGACATATGGCTACCAAACTATCTTGTTTCTGCTATTCCTGACATAGTTACCATGAAATCATAATGTATTTCACATTAAAAAAAAATAAATCATGTAATCCTATATTGCAGTAGGCTAAAATCTGTGTCAGAAAAGGTGAGACAATAAATGGCTTATTTAGTGGGAGAATATTTTGCTTAATGTCACCTTGTTTTCTCTTACATTTCCTCTGACTTTCTGAATTTCTAGCCTTCTCATTGTGGACTGGATTCTTGTATTAAAGTACTTCTGAACTGGAAAATAAATCCATCCTCCTTAGCTGCAATGCAATTAAAAAGCTAGATTGATTTAAAATATTGGAAAACAGCAACCTTATCTCCAAACAGAACTCAAACAGAGCTTTTTCATTTTTGTTGAAATGTTCTTTAGATCAAAGTAGTACCTTAATATTTTTAAGTTTAGTCACAGAACTGAGTTATGGATACTTCTTAATAATTTAATAGGATATATAATAAATGTTCTTTAGCCCGCCATTGCAGCAGAAAGGTTAGGAAACTATTCATTACTTTTGCAGCTTGTTATTATTAGCATAATTTTAAAGAGATCTCACAGTAGCCCTCTCAGTAGCCTTACGGGGGTGTGTAATAATGTCAATCACATAATGACCCAACAGAATAAAAATCAAATACATGGCTGCAGGAATTTCAAGGAGTAAAAACTCCTAAATTAAAAGTGCTTCAGTGGAAGCTGTCCCCATGAAATCCCAAGTGGCTTTCCACAGCTCCTGCCTTTCTTCCTGGTTGTGTGGCATTGCTGAAACTGCTGCAAGAAATGGAATAGACTTTGATGGTGTGTATTTCAATAATTAATTCACTGTGGTAAGTGTCAAATTAGCTCTGTTATTAAAACATTTGTTTTCTTGCTCTGTAACTATGGGCAAGCCATCTTACTTGGGTGTGCCTCTGTTGATTCCCAACCGATTGACTTTATGATCTCTATTAAAAAAAAAAGAAAAACAAACAAACAAACACCCCCAAACCAAACCAAAAAAACAACAAAAAAACCCTGCTTAAACTGTCACCTAGTTCATTCTCTGGAGAACTGGGGAATCCTAGTGACAGTGAAATACCTTAAGCTGTTTGTTTTGCTGACAGGCTAACTTGCTGTTTCATCTCTGATGTTGTTCTAATTTCCTCTCCAAGTCGTCATTCTTCCCTATCACTTTGGCAGTATTTTTCCAAACCACCTGGATGTGTATAAATCTTATGACCGTCCCTGTCAGTCCCTGATCTTTCATCCCAGGCTCATTGTGAGATTGAAACTTTTGTTATTGCTAATCCCCAAATTCTTTCAGCAGTTTTTAAGGAGAAAACACAAAAGCTGTTTTTCATCTTGGTGTTTTATTTTTTGTTAATATATGACAAAACAGGTTTAGTATCAATCAGACAGGCAGCATGTAGCATTGCTAAACAGAAAAACACTTCCTTAGTCTTGGCCTCTTATATGCTGGTGAATGAAAAGCTCCTTTTCCTCAACTGTGTCTGATTTAGATTAACAATACAGTGAAGAGAAGTTTAGAACCTACTAGGGACTTGGCTACGGGCAAAAGAAAGGAAGAGCTGACAGAATTAGAGTTGCACTTTTCTGCTCCTCACTATCAACTTGCAAAGAGAAAGGGCTGAGAAAATGGGAAGGTCTTGGCAGTGGGGATTTACAACTCTTCTGTTTCACCACACACTGGCACATTGACTGCAGTCTGGTACTCTGAGAAGTCTCCTGAAGGCATCCAAGGTATTGGGGTTCTGTTGAAGGAGGGTCTTTTGCTGAAATTTTGATTATATATCATGAGAGATTCTGGGAGCAGAGGGCAGATGTCAAACTGAGGCACTTTGAAGGTCATCCGTTTGGCTGCTTTTTCATAACCCCCATAAGGCATGGCAGTCCTGGCACAGGGGAATACATGGAGTTAGCAAACAGAGCATAGGTAAACAACAGGATTTATAAAATAAATAGTCAAACTTCTCAAGATCTAAATTTTGCTACTGTTGCAGTTGACTGGATAACAAATCCTTCATGGGAACATAGATGTATCCATTGCCCATATATTAACAGTTATGTAAACACACACATACACTGCTGTGCTCTTCCTTCACCCTTGTTGCATCAATCTCCATCAATCAACATACACCTTTCACACCTGTTAGTATTCTGTATATGTAGCAGGCATTATTGCAGAAATGAGTGACATGTGGGTTTGTCCTTGGTACTGATGTCCTGAGGCTTTGGAGGTGGGTGGAAAAATTGTATGGAGAGGCTGACAAAAAATTGAATTGCTGTGAAGTATATGGCTGCTGATCATAAGTATTTTTCCTGACCTCTTGAACTTCAAAGGGATGCAGTAAAAAGCAGTGGCAAGTTACATCTCCTGGTCAAATGGGGAGAGAAGGAAAGGCAAATAGGATTAAAGTCCTCTTATCCAATTGCATAGGTTTTCTGTACACAATCTGAATTAAAATCTCTAGCTCTTAATGCATTTTGTCTTTGTAGTCTTCCGAAGATTTCATCTACTGGAGACTCTGCTAAGCAAAATGACATGCAACTAAAACTTATTTACAGTGCACAAGACAGGAGGACTATGGTCAGCATTGTTGTGTTTTGTCTTGCTAAATAAACTGCATTGAATATCTAAGAAGACTTACCTGTTAAAAGACTTGTAATGGGGGAAATCAGCTTTGGGGCTGTATGACAGCAAGTCTGTGGAGAACTGACTTTTGTCCTCAGGGCTGATACCCATTGCTCGTTCCCAAGGGGAAATATAAGTTTTAAATATAGTAACTTTTTTGCCTCCTGATTTTCCATCTGTAAACAGAGGAAGGTAAAGCAGTCTAATTAGATGGCACTCTTTAACTGCATTGTGCTTCTGTATTCTGCTACTGAAGTTGAGGCACCAGCTTTTTTTCCAGATTCTGTAACTCATACATCAATACAAACCTTTATGGTTAGATTTGTGTTTTAAAAAGATGATCATACACCACTTCTGTCCTTATCCACAGAAGCAGATAGTACCAAAGTTCCAGAGCCACTCATCCAGGAATTTGCATTAAAGCATATATTTGAAAGCTGATTTTTCATTATTATTTTTGGTTGCTCATATAGAAAGAACCAAAGTCCTCACCTCATCATCTCTTCCACTAACAGAGGGGAAGCTTTATATGAGGAAAGATGCTATGTTACTTCTTAATTTACTTTTCTTTATTTTCTGTCAGGTCATAGCAGACATGACATGGCATTTTCTTTGTGATTACATGAACAGACATTCATCTTTTCCCCCTTCTGAATTGGGTGTTAGATACAAGTCTATCTCAGTCACCTCAGGATGGCTAAAAACAGTTTGCAAATATCATGTGGTATCTCACTGGAAGTTAAAATCCTATCAATGACTAGAGCTGTACTTTGTTGTAAAGTCAGACACTTGATTGCTGGAAATTTATATTAGCTTCTAGCTGCTCCATTAAGCAAATAAGTTTAGACAAGGGATTTCATTTTGCATTTGCCTTCACCCAGATGTGAATAATACCATCTTGCTAGTATGAACATAACTTTTGTATTGATATGTAGCACACATAATATTTTCATCCTTCATAAACCTTGAAACTCCTGAGCAATGACATCTGCTTAGCTTGATTAGGGCAGAGAATAATAGGCTAATGGAGAGATACATCCTGGTGCTTTCATGTGCTGCATTTTGTGTAGAAAACAAACCTTTATGAACTAAGTGGCAAAGAATGAACACTCTTATTTGAATCTTTCTCTTTATCATACCTCATTTATTTGTCTTGCTTATTTCAAACCATGCCAAGTTCTGGGGTTTCCTGCTTTCAGAGAATTGCAGACATTTACAGGAATCTCATTTTCATGGGAAAAACAAAAACAAAAACAAAACAAAAAAACAAAACAAAACAAAAAAAAAAAAACAAAAAAAAAAAACAAAAAAAAAAAACAAAAAAAAAAAACAAAAAAAAAAAACAAAAAAAAAAAACAAAAAAAAAACCAAAAAAACCACTACTCCCCTCTTTCTTTGTGAAATATTTAAACTAAGCAGTTTACCAGCAAATTGATTGCTAGGGTCGAAACATAAAAGCAGCTGGGATCTGTCTCTGCAGTGAAAGCTATAGGATGATATTAATCCTCCTTCTCCCTGCACACAGGATAACAATGAAGAAAAATCTCCTGTAAGAAGACTATAAGAGTTCTATATAGATTACTTTTTCACAGGAGACGTAAAAGCTGATTCTGATATAAAATGCACGTTATTCCAGAATGTAGATTAAAAAACTTGTATTTTACAAGTCATTCCTTTGGTTACTCCTTGTTCCCAAGCAAATTTGATTTTTTTTTTGTAAAAACCTATAAGGACTGTTAAAGTTATGATTTCATCTGCTGATTCTTATACTATGTCTTTGTTTCTAGAGATTTCTGGCCAAACTAAACAGAGAATAAAATCAGGCAAAGAGTAAATTGAATTAAAACTACTTTTACTCATAAAGCTATTGCCTCAATGGCCCAGTGGTGGTTACCAGATAACTTTTAGAAATATTGCTGTTCCTTTCTGAAGATTATCCAAAAAGTGTTCTTTGTTCAGGTACAAGCTTTGGTTTGAAATCAGGGCTCATATATTCAAGTCTGATACTCAGATCAGACTGCTCATGTAAAGAATTAATGCCACTGTCTCCAGTAGAGGTTGGCGTGAAACCCTTGAAAGGAAGGAGAGCCACACTGGCATGGCATAGCTGTACTGGCCTGCTGCTCTATCAGCCTTATGAGCTCAGTAGATAAATTTCCTTGTAATTTCTCTTGTCCAGTCAAGAAACCTATTTCTGCCCCCTGCCCGGGGCTGAGCAGCACAGAAGCGTACAAACAAAACCATCAAGCTAAAAGCAGTTCAGCTCTTCTAGACTTTACACTGAACTTTGGAAGAATCCAGGTGTTAGATTAATTTGCTTATCCTTAAAGAGTAGTAGGCTTGGCATGAGGTCTGATAGCTTTAGATTCTTGTTCTTGCAGAGAGATACTTGCCTTTGTCAGTACCATTGCCTCCTTCCCCGGCACCTCCAGATGATTTCCCTGCATGCTCCCCTTCCCCGTCCCTAGCACCCGCTCTGCTCCCCGGCCTGGCAGGGCCAGCAGGATGCTGCTGCGTGCTGGAGCCGTGCTGCCCAGCGGGCATTCCTCCGACCATCCGCCCATGGGCGTAGCCATGAGCGTCCTCCCCGTAATGCCCTCCTGGCGGGATGAACTTCTGAAAGTGATCCTAGGGGACGAGAAAAGAATGTGGCTGAGTTTCTGTTACAGGACATGATCTATTCGTGTTTGCAGGGTTGGGTCCCAGAATGTGAGCTCCCGAGTCGCTGTGATCTGACCGGTTCTGTGTCTCCATTACAAAGCCAGTGGCAGAAATTCATGGGTTATTCCCTTTAATCAGTATAACAGCAGTTGTGGAACAGCAGAAGTGTCAATGAAAGCACACACGCCTCATAGTAATTTTATGTGAACGGGGTGTTGTTGTCCCCAACAACGATGACTATGAAACAGAGGAGGAGGGGAAAGGAAATTTAGCTTTTGCCAGAGCAGGTAAAAGTCCAAACGGAGATAATATTAGCCAACCTGTGGGAAAGCAAGCTGGGCAAGAAAAAGGAAGTGTTGTCATATCAAAGTTAACATAACCCCAGGTCGATTAAGTGTGGGAATTAAGTGCTGCAGGCCATCAGAACAGCAGGATATCTGTGACAACATAAAAGCCAGGGATACATCTCCCTTTTTGCCTGTTTTCCGTATATATGAAGGTCTGCCTGGGGAGGAGTATTTACATGTTGAGAAATACTGAAGAGATAGCAGCCTGGGAAACAGAAAATACTTCCTGGAGACCACAAGGGGGAAATGACAAAAAGGAATAATTTTGTTTGTAGCAGTATGTGAATTAGTAAACCAAATCTAACCGACAGGGCAAGAAGAAAGAAAGTTGTATCCATCAGTAAAATTAAATTGGTCTTATTTTGCAGACCATTCACTCTCCCTTGTCCAGGCTAGAAGGCATAATCTCTGCCATATGTAATAAAAGAGCAAACAATCAATGAAGGATTTATAGACCTTGAGGTGTACATTTTGGCACAATATCCTGTCTTTGTACACAGAAACTTTAATAAATGCTTGTGTGGAATAGAAACTGATAAAGTATGTTCAGAAAAATGTTTTACATGTTGGTCATAAGTGACATCAAAACTTGACTCCTGTCAGACTTAGAAAGGTATCTCTTATGTAGTAGAGCCCACACAGCTACATAATACAAGTAACCTGGGTTATATGTCACATATAGTCTTTCCTCTTGGACTAGGAGGTTGGCTGTTAGATAGATGCACAAGGATGCAACTAAATACACCTGAATGACATTGAATGAATCTATGGCTCCTCATGATGCAATTCTACCTGTATATATTAATTTCAGGCAGGCTCAGAGATGGCTCTCAAGGGGTTAAGGCTTTCTCAGGGCTCTTACACCTAGCACAGTTTAGCAAAAAGAAGCTTTCCAGGCTGTAAACAGGCTTCCAAGGCCAGCTGTTCAGTCAGCTAAAAATAGTCGAGAAGTGAAAACCCCACAAGGCTCAAGGCAGAATTAGCTAACCCTCTGCTCCCTGTGTCTCCCACAACAGTGTCCAGGGTTTCACAGCAGGTCACCAGGCTGCAACCCAGGCAGGCAGCCAGCTGCAGGCTGAAGTGGCAGAGCTGGTGCCCCCGGGGCCTTTAGGGACTGTCTGTCCTTCTCCTAGCTGCAGGGAATTCCCTTTTTAGGAACAGAGGAGGTAATGTTCCTGTGAATGTCAGGAAGCGCTGAGAGGAGAGAGGACTGTGAGCATGAAGCTGTACACAGGAGCTAACAGGGCAATCTGCTCACTTATGCATGGCAGCTATGTAGCTGTAAAAAGGCAAACTGAACAAGGGTATTTGGAGGCTTAGGGGTCAGAATGAGGTTATTTTCAAAATGATAATATATATGCAAGGGTAATGTCTCTACTGATTTGCTCACTACTTTCAAAACAGCATTTGCATCTGTTTTCCTTCAAGTTTCACCCATGCTATGTGCCCTTTCTGAGAATTAAATGCTTATTTCTCCTTTCCTGTGGTAACTTACTTGCCTCTCCAGCAACAGAAAAAAAAAAGTCACAAAGCATCAGCATAACATGACCTGCAGTAAAATGGGCTGGTTTGTTTCTGCTCACAGCATTATTTGATGTGAC
The DNA here is from genome assembly GCA_013389925.1 of Aegithalos caudatus. Lineage (NCBI taxonomy): Eukaryota > Metazoa > Chordata > Aves > Passeriformes > Aegithalidae > Aegithalos > Aegithalos caudatus. Next base: position 775,079 of record WEIU01012615.1, on the reverse strand, counting down.
TAGGGAGGGGCATCATTGTCATCTGGTGTTATTTTAAATTGCAGTATTATCACTAAGTAGGAATGAAGTTTCTCTGAAACAGAAGGTCTGCGTCAGGAAAGCTGCTCCTAAATCTTATTTAGCTACAAATTAAATTAGTTTAATTTGCCTTAAGCTAGTTGATGATTCTTCATGGGCCTGCTGAGTAAACATCTGATCTGCTAAAAGTAGGCAACTCCATTCAGACAGGAAAGACATTTTCCATGCAACACCCCAGTCGAGTCAACTGCTAGAACAAAAATATAATTTCCTTTAGTTTTGGCCACCACAATTGTTTCTCTTAGCTCAAATTAACAAGAGGCAAAGGGAAATTAATATTTTTGAAAGATTTTCCAAGACAGTGGAGCTCAGGAATTACAGCCTCAAGCAGGAGTCTCAGCATAGTCAAAGCTGCATAGGTACAGCTTTGTCTCCAGTACTTAGGGCACACTTCTGATCAGTTTTAGAGTGGAGTTTTAGAGGTTTGGAGCTCACACTTTAGGAGAATGCATGTATTGGGCCACTGCTAACAGCATGTGGAACTTTTACATACATGCATATTCACATCATAAAACCAGCATCTCAGTTAGTATTGATTGACCGTGTTGGTGGGAGTTCCAGGAGAGAAGTCCAGAAATGTCAATTGAGATGGCTGACAACCTTCTCCTGTTGGGTCTGGGGACAGATCACACAACTCCTCCTGTCTGTGCATTGTTGGAGGTAGTGACTATTATCAGTCTCTGGGCATTACAAAATCTACTCTAATAAGAGAACATTTGTTGCAAGTTTGTGTGATGGGTCCCCTGGGTTGGCTAAACAAATTTGGCTTGTGTTTTTGAAGTCCTTAGTGCTAGCAAGTGCCTGCTCCTGCAGGCTGAGTGCTTAGGTGGGCAAATTTTGAATTCTCTAGAGCATGTGCCTAATAAAAACTAGATAATGAAAGATGATCCAACTAATGAAGCTGAGATCTCTATGTATCTCAAGGCCCTGACGTCACTGCAGGCAGTCCCCAGGAGAGACACTGTGTGCTCCCCTTCAGCTCCTTGCTGTGCCCTGAAGAAAATGATTGAGGCCACCAAATGTGTTTCTATTTCCACCTCACTGATGAAGAGATCCCCAAATGTTTGATGCCTATGTAGTTACTAACACTTCTGAAGTTACTGGGCTGCGCCGTCTCCGTGGCAGCCACTCAAATGCTCCCTAATGGTGGGATGAGAGATTTGAAATTCAGACACTTGGAGAGTCTCATAGACTGCCTGCTGTTTTTATCAAAGTGTGGGCCTCAGTCCTTCATTTGGAATTGCATAGCCTTAAATTTATGACTCACTTTTTAAAAAAGGATGAAAATAAGAAGCTGTTGAAGCATCTTAAACTATTTTTTTAAACTTGCCTACCCCAAGAGGTACAGCAGGTTTAGCTCTTGCTTTCTATTTCCAGGTCCATTTCTGACTTGCTGTTTAATCTTAGGCAAAATATTTTTTGCCTCTGTGCCTGAATTTACCCATCTAAATAACAGGAATCTCTATTTAATGATAGCCATAATTAGATATGTCTTATTTGTATATTTTATCTTTGTCACATTTTCTTTGTGGATGAAAGAAATTGTTTCAGAATTTTGGTCCAGAGTTTTCTGACATTGTTCCAACAAATTGCTGTGGAAAATAAAAGACTCTTTTTTTCCCCGTTACTCTGCTTTTTCCACATCAGTCACTTCTTGAATAAGCATGGATTGGACTCCATGTTCACTCTCACACAGCTTTGGGTGTAGTGGGACTCCTGGGTCTTCTGCACCAATCCAGCTCCAGTGCAGCAAGGCTCATTTTTGCTAGAGAAGTTACAGTCTCACCTGGCTCGCTCCACTTAGATCATAGCTGAGACTTGTATTTTAGCCTTCAATTATCCTGTAATGTTTCTTCAAGAGGTTTAACATTCCATGCAGAACTCCTAGAAAAAATTATTTTCCTAACATTTCCCCTTTAACCTTACCTCCACTGATCTTGATTGACATTTATTTAAATACATTAAGGAGCCTACAGAGCCATCAGTGCATGCTCCTGTAATTAACCAAGCAGCTGCATGATAACATCTTTATTTCTCTGTAGTTGCTTTCCTTCAGACACTGTATCGTGCCTGGCTATTTATCATGTAAGAACTCTGAGGCAGGTTGGTTGTGTATTGCTGTCTGCTGTGAAGCATCACTTTTGGTTTGTAACATAATCACTTCCATTTTCTCCCTGCTGCTTCTGCATGCTCTGAGTTCTTTGTCTATCACCAAAGCAGTACTAACTCCTGCCATTATCCAGAAAAGCACTGATCCAATTCTTTTGACTTTTTAGATTCTGTTTCACAGTTGGCATCAGCTTAAAAGAGACCTGAACTCCAGCAGAAATTGCCAACACATTTCAGTTTGTTTTCATACAAACTTTGCCATGATTGGAAGCTGCATTTATTTTAACTTGTGGATGAATGTAAGAAAGCACCAAGGCGGGGATTTTGGTTGTGGGTTGGTGTGGTTTTTGAGGTACTACTGCTCATAATTGTCTGTTTAGATATTGGTTATTTTACCTTCCTAATGGTTTTAATTTAAGATCTGATAATAAAACATAAAAAAGACGGGGGGAAAGGAAGGTCTCCTCCATGTAACCCAAATCAAGCCATAGGTTTTGACTAGCAGAAGGACTATATTTAAGGATTCTTACTGGAAGAAAGACAGAATAATGGCAATGTCTGAGACACAAAACTGTGGCTTTGCTTTCAGTTTCCCCTTAATGCCTGGAAGAAAGGTATTAGAAAGTTTCCACTTGATGACAGCAAGGTCTTACACTGAGGTTCAAAAGCAGAGGTGGGATCTCAAAAGGAGTTCGGTGGAGGGCTAATAAATAATGAGTGAGGCTGGAGGGCTAAGAAGTTTAAATAACAGTACTAATGCAGGGGAAAGGGAAAAGAAAAGGAATGTCTGTATTTATGCACCATATTGGAAAAGAAAATGTTTTAGAAGAAAACAAACTGGACTTCTGGCAAATTAACTGAAAATATTTCAGTCAGGCTAGAGGTTTCACTTGTGGAACTTGCAGATATTAGCAGAGGACTCTGTCCAGATGAAAGCATAAAAGTATCCCTAGACTAAAAATAGAACTGCATCTACTGGAGCTGAAGTCAAACCTGGATGGATCATTGCCATCATGCAAAGAAGAAATGGAATGGGTACAAAACCAATTAGCCCTGCCCTGAGGTCTGAACAGCTGCCAAACATGCAGCCTTCCTTCATCACTCAGTACTGAATTTTGTCATGCTTCTGTATGTGTGATACCAAATATTTGCCAGAGGAAACTAATGCTGCTGCCAAAAGGCAATAAAACTTGTGTGTTTATGTAATTTTGTTTTTTTTCCTTCACTTCTTTGCTAGCAGACTCTCCCTACCCCCTACTCACACACACTAAAACAGAAGACAGCTTGGGCACACTCCATTCCTGTTTTCCCTGAGTATATGGAGTAGCATTTTAGTCTTAATCTTCAACTTACCACAGAATTGTCAGTGAAGGCATCAGGGTTGTTCTCATAAATGAACTTCTCCACTCTCAGTTGACGTAATTTGAACATTTTGGATCCTTTGTTAGTGAGGAGAGAAAGCTCTTCTAGCATCACATCTCTGGGGATGCTGATCTTCTTCCCCAAGTTCAGCTTGGACACCTCTTGTGGCATAGCTACAAAACATATACAGTAGGACACTTCAGGAAGTACTCTGGTCCATGTCTTTTGTCTATTGCTTCTTAGCATCAGTAGTGATTTCAAACCACCCAAATTATCTTCAAAATTAAGATTTTAGGAAACTATCTTATCCACCAAGTTTTTACATTGATGACGTTTTGGATACAGATGTTTGGGATTTACTCTGGATTGCAATCAAGGCAGATTTGCAGAGAGAACTTGCATAGGGGTGAACCTACATGGGTGTCTCCCACATCTGAAGCATCTCAGTCACTGCAGCAGGACTTCGTGGTGCTGCCTAAAATGACTACTTTTCCAAACCTCTAAAATCTTCCTCATGCTGTCAAAAGTAAAGAAAAGGTAAGGATATCACAGTTATTTAAAATTTACCCTACCCAATATACACATGTTCTGTAGAAACAAAAATGTTCCAGGTTGTATTCTTCCTGTTCTATTAAATTCTCTAAGAGACTTTGTCTTTTTAGCTAATGAGCGCTGGAATCAAAGAAACTCTCACACAGAGAGAAAATAAGTATGAGACAGAGGTTATAAGAGAGAGAACAACACAGAATATATCTAGGCACTGCAATATTGACTGTGAAAAATCGTGTTTTCTGTCAATTTATGCTAGAGTGCATCCAAATTAATGCTGCAGGAAAATAAGAGTTTACATAGTGTAATGTAGGTTGACTTTTGACCTAAGTGTGTGCAATGCTTTTCAGCTGTAAGATAGAAAATGTGACGTGGTTGAAGGCTGGGCTTCAGTAAAATTTGTGGCTCTGCCTCCTGGTATGTTCACTGCATGTCTTGCTTTGGGAGTTCAGTCAGGCAAGGTGTGAAATTTTAAAGGCTGAAATTCAGGTTGAAATCCAAACAATTCTTACATGTGCAGTTTTGCATATCTTACCTTCATGTGTCAGCTTCCCAATGAGTTTAGTGGACTTTTTCCTTTTAACAGGAGCAGGAGTCCCTGCAAGGGGCATTCCCACAAAGAGTTCTCTGCTTTGCTCTAAACACACAAGGAAATGGAGAATGAAACACTGGAAATGTATTTCTTGCCTCTCTTTTAGTTGCCATCTACAGGTAAAAGATAGACAGCCTTCATTTCACATACAGGTTCTTTTCTATCCCTTCCCCATTATGGAGCTAGTGGAAGGTATCATCCCATGCAGGATATCATCAGCAGGCCATTCTGGGGTTCTCTGGAGACTCAGCATTCTAACAAAGTATGGTAGCAGATCCCAGCAGAAGCATTTCCAAGGTGCCATATAGCACTGTCATCCAAAAGAGGCAATTTAATTGCAGCAAGGCAGTCTCCCACAATCCACATGTGCTGTAGGGATACTCTGTTATCATCTTGTGCTGCAGTAACAGGATGTCACTTTGAAAATTTGCTCTATGATGCAATGTTGTAACAACATGCAGTTATCATTAGATGGTAATAAATACTTTTGGATAAGGATTTCAGGTCTGTCCATGAGTTATTTGGAGCACTTTGCATCATGTACAGTTTTGGTCTGGATATTTAGATAGTCCTTTTAGAATTAAAATAGGTATTCAGAAAGTCACCAGACTGCAAGTTTGGAAGGGGAAAAGAAAAAGAAACAAAACAAAATTCCAAATAGTTCTGTCTTTTACGACTGCTACTGTTTTGTTACAGAAGAGCTGGAGGAGGAAGGCACAGGAAAACCTGTTAAAGTTGTTCACCCAATTTGTTTGACGTCACTTGCCTCTGTATCTTATGTATTGATCTTATCCCATACCATTTTGAAGGGGGAAAGAGGAGAAGAGAGAGATTTCTTCTTGGTACAGTGTTCCCCATCTGTCCCCAGATATGAGAGATCTGAACTGCAAAGCCAGGGAAAATCAGGAGTAATCTCAGCAATTCCATTTCAGGCAGCTTCTGAGAGTCCTTCTCAGGAGTTATTACACATAATGTAAGTAGAGCACACGTCTTGCCTTCACTTCAGCACTGTCCATGCCCAAAAACCAGCACATAGGGACACATCCTCACCTAATACATTGCAGTACAGCTCAAAGAAAAATGGGCAAAGACCCATTGGCTTCAGCAGCAGCAACAACTAACCACCTCTGTCCTTGTGATTCTTTGTATTTTACTTGCATAAGATTTCAGAACTCAAAAGCTTTGAACTGTGAGTTATATTTTAAACTATTAAGCAAACAGCTGTAACCAGGATTTTATGTACTACCCTTCTGATCAAGACATTTTTATCTCCTGTGTATTCTGAAGTATCATTCCACCATTACTTCTTTTGCAACATGATTTTTATGTGATGGAGTGGTGCTGTTAAAAGAAGCCCAGCCACAGCAAAACAGTGCCAATCACATTGGCAGATACTCCCTTGGATTAGTTTTTCTTTTGGATTTGAAAGCTTTTCCTTTTACTGAGATGCTGCCTGTGTAGTTCACATCATAAACGAGCCCATCCTGGGGTATTCCCAAGGCAAGTGTGAGCAGGTGCAGCCGTGACGCACACACTGCACATTCTCCTCAAGCAGCCAGACATCTGCTTGGCTGTATAAAAGAAGCAAGGCCCTGCTTGACAGGAAAGGAGCAATGCTGCCAGGAGACAGCAGAGGTGAGGGGTTATGGCCCATCTGATGGCTCCTAAAACTGGCAAAACACAGAGAAATCATCTGTGTGCTGCAAACATGGATTCCCTGAGCAAGGCAGAAAGAGACAGCCATGGTGGGGAGCTGTGCTTATCACACTAATTCCCAAGCAGTAGTGAGGACAAGTCCATCCCATTCTGCTGTCCTTCTTTACTGATCCAGCAGGATTGAAGATGGAAAAACCCACTGCATGCAATTGGTCTAGCATGAGGAAAGGGAGAGCAGTCTCTCACTATGGACAGGGTCCAGAGTTACACAGTACTACTGCTCCTTCAGCCCTCCCAGAAGCTGCTGGAGCCTCAGACCCCATCATCACTATCTCTACATAAAACCAGGGGTTTTCTCCCTCAGTTCTGTCCCCTGGTTCAATTCCTCTGTCTTTTTGGGCTTTGATCTTTGCAGCAGTCATTGGTGCTGCAAGCCAAACCAGTCTTTACTTCTCCAGCACCTGCACTAATTTGCTGCCCAGTCAACTCACCTCAGGCTTGCAGCGCCAGGCTCAGACCAGCTCACGCACCTGCCCCAGAGCTCAGCAGTGCCTGCTTCCTCCCAGCCTGTCTCTGGGTGCTGTCTCTGGCTGCTGCTTGGGGAGGCTTCCAGCAGCCCCACTCTCCCAGGGTGCCTGGGTGCAGGGAAGCTCTGCCCAGCACAAAGTGCTGATGCAAAGTGCTGTGAATTTGACTCCTGAAGGCTGCTCGCACAGGCATCCTGCAGTTATTAATAGCCAAAGGCCCAGAGGGCAGAGTCTCAGATAGCACTGCTGCCATCCCTGAGGAGAGGGGAAAAGAAAAGGTTGCACCTCCAGTCTCCTGCAGGAGGTCTCCTGCAGTCACTGTCTCAGTGTCCAGGAAAACCAGGCACTCCATAGGCAGCTCACTTCTTCATCCTCGTTGTTCAATTAAACATGCAGTTCCTCTTCCTCCTCCTATTGCTTTTTGATGCAATTCATAAAACCTTCTAAAAATGCTGTTTGTCAGTAACGCCTCAAAAGCTATCTTGGGTCTGGCTCATCTGCCCCTTCTTCATCATTCATCCCAGTGTCCTCTAGGCTGTCTCATATATTTCCTAAAATGCTTCAGAAAATAAAGAAGCAAAATAATGGCATCCATGAAACAAGAAGTAGTAGGAAAAACCACAAAGTCTAGAAAGCTATTTACAGAATTCTGGGAAGCAGCTATTTAATATGTATGGGAAACCCAACAGAATCAAAGAGCAAGGAAATGAATTTCCTAATTAATGATAGAAATAGGGTTGATAGCCTGCATTTGGTGCAGCTTTTAACATACAAATACCTCCCCTTAACTTTGGTTCATTATGAAGCGAGTCTCCCTCTTTTTCCTGCCTACCCAATTGGGTTCTGGTTTTCAGATGAAGGAAACATATCTCATTTTACTGGAATACTCAAAGATGCACATACCTTTCAGCTTCTGAATAAGGTAAAAATCCTTCAGAAAACATGGTCTTTCTATTTCACATTGGAAGATTGAGTCCCTATTTGATCAAAATCAAGCTGTCCATTGAATAATCCTATAGTCTAGTGAGGAGAAAAAAACCAAAACACAATTGTGATTACAGTAGAATCATCTGCACAGAGAATTGCAAGCAAAGTTGATATAAGGGAACATCAGGAGACAGCCAGTTTCCTTTTTCCCTAGACTTTGCTGTTGTTTTTTCCTGCACCAAATATGTATAAAACTTTGCACTGTGATAACTGGGTTGAAAGCACTAAGTGTTAATCCCCAGTACTGTTAGGAAGGTCCTGTAAAAGACTGCTATAACATTCCTATAGGCAATAAACAGTCTTTATATCCTGCTTGGAGTTAGGGCACATATGGTATTCTTCTGGCCTAAAGTTTCCTGTTTTCCTCTTGCTTCCATCCATGTAACCACAATGCATTGTGCCTATTTCACAGCTCTGATTCTCCCTCATTGATATTTACTGTAAAAGCACAATGTATGCTTTCCACTACCAACAAGAATGCTGCATTCTTCACTGAGCTGGGATGATACACCAGAGTGATGTCCAGCCCAGATCCTGCCCTCACACTCCCATGCTGGTGATTCAGGAGCATATCCCTGGAGCAGTTCCAGTGTAAAATAAGCACAATTAAACTGTAAACACCCACTGCATGCTCTAAGCACCATTACAGAGCTTCATGCCTGGTGAAGGCATTTACATCTGCACAAAGCTGGAGGGTGTCAAATGCCTACTATCAGAGCTGACCATCTGTCCACACATCACACCCACTCTGCAGGTGGCCACAGAGCAGTGGGTCTCTTGGTGTTGCCAAGCCCTGCTCACTGCAGATTGTACAAGGAGGAGTATTTTTCTCACACATTAATTCTTCTGGATTGGTTTAGTACCGTGCATTGGTACATTTGGCCAGAGTGCCCAGTGTCTGCTGTGATGTCCAGTTGTGCTCCTTGAGATGCTGCTCTCCTATTCAAATTCCCTGTGCTCTAAACACTCATTCATCATGCATCATTCATCATTCATCATTCATCAAGGGAGACACTGCCTGCCACAAGGTGGTGGCATATGGAGGGAACAGAGTGAGAACAAACACAATGTGCTGCTTTAATGCTTAAAATCAGAGCCCTTTGCCTCTTCTTTCCCGAAGGCATGAGGTAGAGTTACATCTAAATTTAAGAAGTCTCTAGCTCTATTTTGATAATATGAGAAATTAATGTGATTTCTATCATCAGGTGAGAAGTTGAGAAATGCAGCTACCATTATATGGCACCTGTTTGCAGTAACTAGGCTGATACTAAACTCTACCTCCTCTCTACTTGCTTCCAGCAGCTGTTTTCAGACCACTTTACAGGTGTTGTTTTATTTCTCCAGTCATCTCCTGTACCTTCCTGAGCACAAATTACACCTTAGGGGAACAGTTTGTGCCAGCTGGATATCATGTGGGAACCTGATAGATTCTGAGGCATGGTGTAGCTGCAAAAGATGGTGTAGCAGGGAAGTATGTAGTTGCTTTTCCCTGTCATATGATCTGGTGCACCTCTGCTTCCTCCCACCCCAGGCAGCTGCAGAGAGAGAGTTGAGCATGCTGGAAGGGAACAGAGTGCCCTATGGCAATTGGAAGTGAGCAGGAAACAGATGAGATCCTTCTTATAAAACTCCAGAGAGACTAGGGAAAAGCAATAGCAAGATGAAGAGAAGGCATGTCTAGCATGGTGAGAGGATCTCAATCAGACTATGAGCAGGCATACCCTGCAATTAGGACCAGGAACAAGTGACTGACAGTTCAGAGTGAGCCAACTCCAGGAGATAAGAGTCTGCTGTGGATCCCCAGCCCAAAGGGCCTGAGGCAAGCAGGGCTAGGATCAAGGCCAAGGATGCTGAAGTCCAGATATAAGGAATGATGGGAGCTGTAGTCTAATGGGAACAAAGCATTTGTTTGCCTAGTCAAGTTCTCATGTGAGAAGTATAGATATACCAGGTGAGACATGGACCTAAGAGTGCATCTCCAAGGAACTGAACAGAGCCTGAGCCTTGAACCTGTTAGTATGGCACCAGGATTTATAAGGTGATTTGTATAAAGCACTCTTGTATCTGACACTTAAGCACCAAGACACATCCTAAACTGAGATTCTTAACTCCTACTTTACCTTCAAATAAAATGATATGTCTTTATTTTCAGTTACCACGCTGAGAACTAAATACTGCTCCTTTCTGTACATGGTTTCTCCTGAGACATAGGAATGTCTACAAAAATAAAAACAAAAGTGTATAAATGTCACTTCACTCATGTCCTGCCATGGTGCCAGGTTCAGCAGGTCGGTGGCTTTTTTGCAGTGGGAATATTGTACCAATCTTCTATCCCTGCCGTAAATAATGCAATAAACTCAGAAGATGTCTGTTATCTTACTGTTATCTTACCCACTCATACTAGTCAATACTAAGGGTTTTAAATAACTACAAGCTGTGCTTGAGGTGTTTTCATTTTGTTTAGGGTGGAAGGGTTTACCTGGACTGTGATGAGGTTTGGTGGCTAAATTCAATCTTTGCTTAAGTACATGGAATTTCCATTAATGCCAGTGGGGTAGCGAATGTGCTGCCTGTAGGACTTTCCATAGGACCTTGCACCACTTCAGAGAGTTTATAATAATACAAGAAACTGTCTGTATCTCACTGTGACCACCTCCCTCTTTCCAAATATACTCTTTAAGTGGTCTGAGGAACAGCCTAAACAAAGCTTTGCTTTCTCTGACATGTATCTTCAAAATTAATTTATTTTCACACTGCATTCTTGTACACCTAATTTCAAATAGTCTAACTTCAAGTTGCCAATGCCTACAAACTCTTTTCAAGAGTAGCATATGAAATCTGCTTTATTACTCTGCTAGATGGACACAAGCAGTACTTCAGAGAAGCATCAGCAGCAGAGCTCCAGAGCACACTTTGATCATGTAGAAGTCAGAAAAACAGCATCAGTCTTCACCTCTTTAATTTTTCAAAGATGGAGAATTAACCCTTGCCCTTGCTCATCTTTTGCCTTTGCCCAGGACTGATCTGTGTTGAAAGTAGATTCCAACATGATTCAATCTGTTCTAAAAAGAAAAGTTGCAAAACTCTTGATTTGGCTGGTTATTGTTATGGTGGTGATTATGATGATGAAATAAATATAATTTTTGTTATTATAAAATATTTCATGTATTCTTAACCTGTTCCATTTTACACAGACATTAGGGAGACTTATCAGTACTTCCTAGCACCAAAATAGGAGATACAATAAATGCCAGGCTCTCTCATGCCTCTAAGTGGTCATAATGCACAGTAAGTCGTAGGACTGGGACAGAAATATGTAGGAATTGACCACAGAGATGGAGTGTGTGTGGAAATCGCTGCCGTTCCCGTGGTGTGTTACTTGCTGGGCAGCCTGCTCTGCGTGACCCAGGAATCCCCTCCAAGCTGCAGCAAGCCCCCCGCTGCCAAAACTCTCTGGTATGAGCCTGACCTTCTCCTCTGGTGTGTGGGACTGGGCAGCACCATATGTGAGTGTCAAAAGAGGATAAATTAGGAAGAAAGGACTTCCTAAGATTTTAAACCCTCTAGACTTAACGCATCAGGCAATGCCAAAGCCCCAGGTAACTCAGAGAAGAACAGTGGCAACATCTAGTGGCCGTCGAAGCTATAGGTGTGTACTGTCGGGGAATTGCCTTGTCTTTCCTGTATGCTGCATCCCTGCTCTGCTCTTTGCTGCACATTCTCCTTCCATCGGGTATGATCGTTTGGGGGTAGATATCTCCACGAGGCACCTTGCTGTTTTCTGGCTTTAAACTCTCTAAGGTGGGCACTGAAGACCAAGTTAATCCCTAGCCTGCCACATAGCTGTTTGGTAATCCTTCGGCTTGGCAGGCTCCTGTTCCACTTTTCAAAGTCTGTTTGTCTGGCTCCTTCTGACATGATCTGCTCTGAGAGGAAATGACTCTCACTTGAGAAGGTTGAAGAGGTTAAAGGGAATTTAATTAAGAGCCCTAGATACAGCAACCGTCCTGCAATGTGTCAAACCATCTGGAGTGGTTCATAATCCTACTATGTCAGATTTATTAAGCGAAACAAGATGCAGTGCTAATCTGCAGCCTGTGCATCTGTATACTTACTTTTTTGGGAGCTGTGTGTCTGGTTGGACAGAAGCTCAGGTTTGGCATCAGCAAACATTGCTGCCCCTTTCTGTATTTTCAGATGGCAAGTCAATCAGAAATATGTTGGATAGTCCTAAAACCTACCTCCAGACCACTGCCAAAGGAAGCCCTCCTTGCAACAAATCTGACAAACATCCACAAAATTGTACTTGGACAAATGTCTGGAGCCTGCAGTTTAATCCTACAACTGATCCCAGTGCCTTTTGCAGTGCTTAGGAGTGAAATATGTCTGGGAAAGGCAACCTGCTAATGCTTATCCTAAACAGAACACAGTGAACCTCTCAGGACCCAGAAACTGAGCACACTTTAATGTGAATTGGGTTAAGTTTAGAGTTTGGATTAGATTTAGAACCTGAGAATACAATGAGGTATATTTGATTTACTGACTGACTTGTTTTTCTGATATCTTGGTTAATATTAAGTTGAATTGTTCGATGTGAGTTTATATTTGGATTTATCAGAGCTGACCAGCTTCCACTGATACTGGCAGAGGGTTTAGGTTAGAACAGGCTGAGGGGCAGTGATGGGGCAGACCAACTCAGGCTGGTCCACAAATGTCTTCAACCTGTCAGTGTTTTATAGTCTGTAGCACCAAAGTTTTGGATCTCACTTAAGTTTTTGCTTGCATGGGGCTTTTTTAGTGAATACAGGCTTTAAGTCCAACCTAAGTGTTTTTAGTGCTGAGACATCCCATCCTTTTCTGAACTCCTTATACTCTTGTCTTTAGAAGTTTGTAGTAGGTAGTGCTAAATGCATGTGCTGTACACATAGCAAGTCCTCCGGGGTGCCAAGCAAAGAGGGACAAAATGCACATGTAAAGTGCATATCACAAGTTTATTTTTCTGCACAAACAAATAGAAAGTGATTGTAAATTGGAAAAAAAAACTGCCAAAAAAACAAAACAGAAAAGGAAAAAAGGTATTTCCATAAACAAAGATGTCAACTCTGTTCATCTGGAGTCACATCTTTCACCAGACAGAGCACTGCTGATGGGCTCCCATTTTCAGAGCACTGATGAGTTTCTTCTAGGGAAAAGGGTCTGGTGCTGGATATTATAGCAGAAAGGGAGCATATTCTTGACAATCTTGCCTCACACTGTGCTCATGTCTGGTATCAGTGGCTCCTCATCACACAGTCTCTTCTGAGATGCTTCCTCCCTGGTGCTGCAGGATCTTGAGGTTATCTCTGGTAAGTGTTCCCATATTCAGAGAGGGAAGGGACTGTTACTTCTGAAGCAAAGATAAAACCCCTGAATTGCCATAGCTGCAGCATTCTAGAGAGGAGGGATGATAGGCAGTTTTAAATCAGTCAATGAAGATATCTTCAAATACTTAACAAGGGAACACTGGGGTTTGGCCTACCACTGCAGCTTATAACTTAGCAGGTGGGAGCTAAAACATTTCAAACAGTGGTTTATGTCTGTGCTTGTTCAACAGCTGAGGAATTAGACATTTGGAGAGGCTCAAAACAAGCTTACATGTTTCAAAAGTATTCCTTGTAATTTCACCATGACCTTTCTAACAAGTCAGCCACAGTATTTTCATGAACAGACATTAGCAGAGCTGCCTAAAGCCAGCAGTAGTTCAGGTTTCTTCCTTGCAACTTAACAGATGCATCTGAGTATTATTTCTCATCTCATGCTACTTGCAGCTACAGGCCTTATTTGGATACACCACAAGCACTGCAGGCCTCACCTGCAACAGCCTCTGCTTCTGCAGATCAAGTCCTGTCAGCATAGGATCCAGAAAGTTTGTGAGGAGCTGAAGTCCATTGAACTACTTCAGTTTTGCTTCTAAACATAGCTTTGAAGCAAGGATGTAAGTAAAATGCAGGATTCCCAGCCTCCTGGTTCTTTTCCTTGCTCTTATATTTAATATTTGTTCTCCAATCAAACCTAGCTTTTTTCATTTTCTGCACATTACATTATCAGAAATAATGGGGAAAATGCAGTTATTCCACTCTGATTGTGATATCTAACACTGAATGGTCTTTGGCAATCACTCCTCAGCAGAAATAATTGTCTCCCAGAAATCTGGAGTGGGATCACCAAAATACTAAACCCATGCCATCTCCCTTACATACTAAGGCCAGACTTCTCTATTTTTCCAGTGGCAAAATGAAATTTCCTGAGACTTTCAGGCCCTGAGAGCACTTAACTTTAGGGGCCTGAGGAAAAGGGACACAGGAGTAAGATTCAGACTTTCTGAGGCTATTTCTTGACTGCAGAATTATGTTGAGCACCCTTCCTCTGGTCCACACAACCCCTCTCTACACCTGAGTTCAATAATGCTTACAGCCTGGGCTAGCTTGTCTGTGTAAGGCTCATGGATTAAATCATTAGCCAGGGACAGACAACACTCCACAAGGAGATGAGAGACAAAGCTTTTGGAGCACTGCTACTTCTTGAGTTCCTTTGTACAGCTTTCCTAGATAAAATAGAAGATTACTCCCTCCATGTTTGGGAAGAGTCACAGAGGTTCAGTTTGCACACAGGGGAATTTTTTTTTTTTTTTTTAATTTCTTTTTTTTTTTGAGATGCTGGCAATGCAATGCAGTACAGGATGAGTGAGAAAGCAATCATCTGAGATAGGTTTTATAGCATGGTGGTGATGATTTCTCCTAAGACATTCTCCCTGGGGCTTTTCAGGGCACAATCTCCTCATCAATTCATGTCAGCTGTTCCTGTGTCACATAACCAGATGCAGCATCTCTCCTGCCTCAGCCTCACTTCTGTCCATTAACTCAAGGTATTCCCATGGCTTTTCTTACAATCCTCTCCCATGGCTGATAGTGTGCAAAGTGAGGTGTAAGTTCTGTCCTCCTCTCTCCCCAGCATGCTCATTATGTTTCAGGTCCACCAGGAATGTGCCCTACAAACACAAGCCTGCCAAAAAGTCCAGCCAGAATGCAAAGGATTCAAAGGCAGAATTGTGTATTACTTCTTTTCTCTCATTCTTTCCCTCCCAAGCTTGTCCAGGATCAGCAGTTTTAACTAGGTTTTCCAGCCTTCTTTTTCTTCATAGGAGAGCACATATGAAAAATTTCCAGGTAATCACAGAGAAAGACTTTCCTCCAAGACAAAGTAGAGCCCCAGCTATCATGAAAAAGCTGCACATCATAAGCTGCTGCTGTGCAGAGGAAGGTTGGCTTAGATTTAGTATGAAACAACACTAGCTGCACCTGATACACACTGCTTCAGACCCACTTGCATTCTTTTTTTTTTTTTTTTTCCCTAGAACCTGAACTTTTATATATCCAAAGTTTGTGCTCAGTCCAGACAATGGCTACTGCTTGAAGGAGAGGAGCAAGCCTAATGAAAGGGAGACTTGTCTCAAAGAGACAGGGCTATGAGACCCTCCTGACTCATGTACACATTCCTAAGGGTTTAGCAAAAAGCTGGGCAACCCTGACCCAGAAAAAGGTGGGAAATCCCTCCCCTGCAGCTGGGGCATCTGCTGTGTTTGGAGCCAGTGTTTCAGGAGCAATGCTTTCTTGGTGTACTTGTGGGATCACACTGGGAAAGTGGCTGCTGGTAAAGGAGGACCACAAGCAGGGTGGTAAACCACAGTATAGATGACATGCACACACACATGCAAAGTCCTTACTAATATGCTGAATTCTTCCTTGGGGAGGCATTGCTTTCTTCCTGTATGCCTGTAGTGTAGGGATTAAGTTGGAAAGTAGCCTGGGACATTCAAGGAATAACCAGTAGTTTCCCCAGCATCATTAGCAAACTGAACTCTGTATATGTGTGTGAGTGCAGATCCTCTGGGATTCTCAGAGCACTTCAGTTTTTTCCAAATAGGCCCCACAATAATACCTAAGTGATTTTGTATGAAGTTTTACTTGTGACTTTGTGTTTTCCTGACCTCCACTTCCATGATGAGAATGTCTGTAAAGGCTCTCCATTTTACCCTCATCACAAAGCTTTCAGCTAGTTTTATGTTGTGACCCATTTCTAATCTTGCCCCGCTTCTGTCCTAAACTAAACAAAAAGATCATATACAAATGCATATTCAGTCCTGCCTCATTTTAAACCCAACTGTGCCTTCTCCCATGCAATCCATCTTTCTACTTACAGTATCCATATCCTGTTCAGTGGGACTGATGCTGCAGGGCCTTTCTTTGTGCCAACCAGACACTGCCTGAGCTTAGCTTTGACTCTGTGTATCCTCAAAAAGGGATACTTCCTTCTGCAGTTCCCACAGCTGGTCATAGCCCCATGAAGTCCCCTCAAAGCCCCTCTTTGGCAAAATACTTCCAGACCTGATAGTGTATTTAGTACCAGCTAGGATGACTCTCCCTTTTACCCCCAGCCCTGGTGACTGGAGGAGCAGGCACACACGGCCACACTTGGGCCACTTGTGCATGGGCAAACACCACTGCTAACTCTGCTCTCTTGCCTTCTTTCCCATGCTCCCACGGAGGGAAGTCTGGGAGAAATGTCCCAGGTGAGGCCCCACTTGTCCTTTCACTCCCTGCTGAGTGTTGCTGTGTGCACGTGTGTGTGCACACACAAGTGGATAGACTGGGAGGATCAGAGAACAACAGCCTAATGGGAAAGCTGGGGCTTCTGTTCTGTAATCCCACCTCTCACTCTTTCTTCCTGGAAAGCTCTTGCTTCTTAGTTTCCTTCCATGCAGAGGTGACTCCAAAGCCCATTCTTTTGGAAAATTACTGCTTCATGTATGTCTCCATGTGAGATAACCTCTGCCATTCACCCCCTCTGGAGGTGGGTTTTGCTGCTGTGTACAAGTTCCCAGTCTTTGTGTACCACACACATGTCCTCTCTCCACATTCTTCTTCCTGCTGTAGCCACAGCCAGTAAGCCTTTCCATGAAGTATCCCATCTGAGACCGAGGGGAGGCTGGGGAAGGGGGTGGTGCAGAAAGGGCAGTAATTTTTTGAGGGTTTTTTCCTTCATTTTGTGTCACTCATCCCAATTTACTGAGCTGACATGAAAGACAAAACAAACACTATCTCTGCAGGGCCACAGACAGGATGGGAGGGGTGCCTGCCTCAGTGATGGCCAAAACTTGGCCTCCACACATTGGCCTGCATGCCTGTTCTTGCTGGGGAAAATTTGGGCCTGGCCACCTGAAACCTAGAGGCAGAGGCTGAGTTTAGAGGAAGTCCCTGTCCCACCTGTCTGGGCTCTGGGGAGCTCTGATATGGCTTAGGAGAGGGGCTGAGCTCCACCTGGAAGGGCGCTGGTGTAGCAGGGGCAGAAGAGGCCATTTCTGTTCTCCACAATGGCTCATCCAGCGTGGTGGCTGAGCGGGGCACAAGCACAGTGGGTGCCAGGCTGCTGGAGGCTGGCATGGGAGCCGGAGTGGAGAAGCGACGAATCTCCTGGGTCTTGGCTATTTTCACAGGGACCTGCTTAGCTGTCATGAAGGATGTGCTAGCCTGTGGGGTTGGCTGAGCAGGAGTATTCTGAGTGTTGGGGCTTGGGGGATCCCCGAAACAGAACATGGCTGACTTTAACTGATAGGGCTGGTGACGCATTAAATCAATGACCTTGATCCCTGATTTCTGGCCAGGTGCCTTTTTCACTTTGCTCTCTGCTTTGCTGGCCTGAGATTTGCTGGCTGCCAGGGGGTAGAAAGGAGAATGCATCGGGTTGTAAGCTATTGGAGGGGGAGCCCTGATGTTGGGTGAATATTTCCAGCAGGAGGGTAGAGAAGGGGATGGAGAGGGGGTCCTGGGCTTGTACTCTGGCTTCGGTGTTGTTTCCACCACAAATTTGTCCATGCGGCTCTGGCGTTTGGCAAAGAGCTCCGCCCCCTTGCCTTTCAGCTGAGGCATGTCCTGGGCCCCATTCACCAATCCAGCATCTTGCTGAGGCTTGGGGGCCACTGGAGGTGGGGTCTTGAACTTGCGGCCTGAGGACTGCATGAAGTTGCAGGCCTCAGCACCCAGGCTGAGGAAGTCCTCCTCAGGCCCAGACTCAAAGCCTGCCCCAGGGTGGTCACCTTTTGGCTTCTCATCCAGGTTCTGCACCAGAGACAGGAGCTCAGGGTTGGGTGAATTTTTCTTCTTCTCCTCAATCTTACTGAACATGGGTTTCTTGTTGCCCCGTCGGCGAGCCTCCTGCAGGATGCCTGTGCGGGGAGCTGGCACAGCAATCCTCTGCTCCCTGGAGGTTAAGGGATCCGAAGGAGGTTGTGGCATTGCTGGACTGATGGCAGGAGAAGGCTGTTTGGGCACAGGGGAGCTGCTTCTCATGTGCTGTGACGGTGCTGGACTAATATACAAAGAAGAAGAGGCTGTTCCAGGGACTCGTGGCTGGGATCCGGCAGAGGCCATATCCCCTCCTGGCTTTGAGGGAGCTGACAGAAAGATAGAGGTGGTGGATGTTCGGGCAGTGTTGGCAGAAGGCTTCATCTCTGAAGCGCTTCCTCCCCCTTTTGGCTGTGACTCCAGTGGTGATGTTGGTCTTCCTGGTGCAGGAATATACAGAGATGTGGAGGAGCTGACTGGACCGCGCTGTGGTGGCACTGGTGCATTGGCAGGTGTTCCTGGAACCAGAGGTGAGAAAGGGGGAACCACTGTGCTTTGCCCACCCAGACTTTCAGTGGGTTTTTTGGGTGCAGATGGCCTAAAGATGACGGAGGATGTTGCTGGACGTTGGCCAGAAAAGCCAGGAGTAAAGGGCCGTGCAGACCTGTTGAACATGCTTGTTGAACTTGCAGAGAAGGGGTCGGGGGTGCTTGGGGGAGGTGGGAAGAAAGTGGGGCTGGGGGCAGTCAGGAGCTGAGTGGGGACAGTGGCTGGCTGCTTGCTGGGAACTTGCACACTGTCCAGGTGGATGCTGAGGGGCACATTGTCTGCCTTGTCTGGCACAGGCATATCTCCGTTCACTGTGCCCTGCTTTGGCTGGGCAGCTGAGGCAAGCTCTGGGCTCTTCTGCGCTGGAGTTTTCTCAACTGTGTACTTCCCAGCCCGTTCCCTCTGCTGCTCAAATAATCGTGCTCCTTTTCCTGAGGCCTCACTCAGACCTTTTTGCTTCTCTTCCTTCTGTTCAGAGTCAGATTTGGACTTTTCAATGTCGAGGTAAGTGTTGTCCCAGTCTGAGTGATTAGTTAGGCTTCGGGCATCAGAGAAACCTTCCTCATCAAATTCAGATTCACTAGTTGGAAAAACTCCGTCTTCCTCCTCGTAGGAGCGGTCTTCATCAACACTGCCAAAGCTTACCAGTGTATACTTCTTAGCCCTCTGCCTGCGTTTCTTAAACATCAGCACCCCCTTGGAGTGGGGGTTGGGTGCATCCGTCAGCAGGGATGCAATGGTTCTGCACTTGGTTTTGGCTTCTTTCACGTTCTTCTCCTGAATGCTTTCGTGGCGGTGAAGCTCTGAAAGAGATAGAAAGAGGCAATCTCAGAGATCAGAAAAGGTTGGGTGGGCAAAGGTAGACAGTGAAATGGCTATAGGTGTTCTAGTGCACTTAAGAGGAAATACACCCCTTGCCCTTCTTTTTCATTCCAGTTTTGCTGAGGATAGTATCTTTATAAACTGTTGGTAGAAAATCAGGAGCAGTTTCCTCTTTCCCTGCAAACACAATAGATATTGATGTAGGTGTGGGGCGGGAACTCCTTCCACTCCGGTCTAATTTTCTTCATTAGTCCTGGGACTTCCTATTTCTGAAGCATGTGGCCAAGAGTCCCTGATCTTTTTAAAGTGCTTACCCTTGCTTGCAGAATTTTTTACCATTTATCACCCTGAAGGTGGAGCCCTGCTTTCTGTAGACGTTCCTTCGACCATATAGAGGAGTGCATGTGTGTAAAAGGAGAGGTGCTCTGCAGGCACAGCAGGGCTGCTCCTGATCTGAGCCCTGCAATGTCAGCTACAGTCAGTGCTGTACAGCAGCACTGTGTGTAGGGCTGTTTGTTGCTCTGCAGCAGTCCTGCCCCTGCAGGAGGCAAAGGAAGCATGATTTCATCCTTGCTGCAGTCTCTTCCCTGTGCTCCATGCCTGGCAAGGAAGAAGAGTATTTGCTCCTGAGCAAGAATCCCAGATCCCCACGATTGATCAGCCAGACCAGAAGGAAATCCACTTAGACAGGCTTGCTTGGAAAAGACAACACCTGTTGGGACACGGGCACGAGAGTGTGGGATAATCATTTTCCACCTGCTCTGTGGTCAGTAAAACCCCAGGGAGGAATATTGTGTCCTCTGTCTTTGCATGCAGGAAAGCAGGTGGTGAATAAGATTCCATAGTAAAACCAAACTTGCCTGCCCTAAGGAAAGTATGGACTTGCCTTGAATCACTGTTGAAGTGACAGAAGTCAGCATAGAAAAAAATCCCCACATACCTAAACCACAGACTAATTTGTGACGTCTTTCATTTCACCCTTTTCCACTGTCTTTTTCCCAGCATGATAGTACAGCTCAAACAACCATGCACTGTATGCATCTAATAATTTGTAAAAAAACCCACCATGTCTCCATCCCAGAGAGACATAATAAATTATGCTCTGCTGAAGGAAGAAGAGAGGAGAGGAGAG
>WEIU01012615.1:726898-754449 GCA_013389925.1 Aegithalos caudatus | reverse complement strand
GAGAGGAGAGGAGAGGAGAGGAGAGGAGAGGAGAGGTGCAAGGCAGTGCTGAGGGATGGTGTTAGCTGAAGAGATGATGGAAGCTACTCAGTCTCTCAGGATCTCACTTCCGATGATTTTATCACAAAGCATTCATTCAATGTTAATGTAGCAAAGTCACCTGCAGTGAGGAACAGGGATCTTATTTAAGGAATTTGCTAGTTTTCCTGAGGGCTGCAGTCTCCTAAAACCTTTCTAGGCCACATAATTGTGGCAAGTGTCATCATTCTGTACTGCATCAGTGTAACCACAGCAGCAAGAGCTTCCCTCTCCCACCCCATACTGCAAATAAAGCATTCATTTGCAAAGCAGTCGTCCTTCCAGGAAGCTCTCAAAGTTTGCAGCCATTCCATAGCACATGCTGCTGCCCTGGGATTTCAGCAAGGGGACTTCTGTGGTTTGAGATCATTTCATGTGGATGCACAGTCCATTCCTCTCCTTTGCACCCAGAACTAGAAACAGGAAAAGGCAATGCTGAAATGGCTCATTATTTGTACTTGCATTTGCAAAGTGAAGGTTCTTTGCAAAACTTTCCTTACAGAATGGCTCCACCTTGCTGAACCAAGACTGAAGTAGTGTTCAGGTTTTTGTGTAGACTTAATGTTCTTCACGACAGTCACAGACTTGCCCTCGAAGACCTGCTCTCTGTGATGGAAAAAATTTAGAGTCCCTGAAGGTCTGCTCACTTCATTTACAGATCTGCATTCCTATGGGTTGTTGACAATGGAGAAAATAAGGGAAGTTGCTACAAACTACTATACCTCACCTGGTGGTATTGTGCTTCTAAATTTATGAGGAGAAAGAGCAGCACCACAAATCTTAGTCAAATGCAGAATATGCAAACTCTGGCCTGAGTTACTCACAGGAGGATTTCTGGCATCAGGAGCTAACAGGTAGGGAGTGACACCATTCAAAGTGCTGCCTGCACAGCCCTTTCTGACAGCAGACTACCCCAGAAGTGCCAACTCTAAAGTCTGGGCTAGAAAATTCTGTCAGAGAAAATGTAACATAGGATGGTCTTGGCTTTAACTCCACCAGCTTGCAGTCCTGTCTCAGCATTAGAATCCAGGTACAACTTCCCTAGGAAATTGCTCTGAACTGTCCTGTGCTCTGAAGGAGCTGGCAAATAGGGCTCTCTAGGACCTGCTTCTCACCTCCCTCTTTTCTTCTTCCTACCTCTCTCCTCATCAAAGGCTAAAGTACATGACTAATTACACCAGTCCTCCCAACAGAAAAATGGCCATGCTATTCCAGCTACAATCTTCCACAACAGTTTAAGAAGAAACAGGACCAGAAATCTTCCTATGATGACTTGTAGAAGGTAAAGGGCAAGAATGAAATCAGAATAGGCAAAAGAATAGGGTAAGGAGAGTAGACTAAAATGAGGAGTGGAAAGGAAAAAAGGAAGAAAGGAAGAGAGAAGAGAAGAGAAGAGAAGAGAAGAGAAGAGAAGAGAAGAGAAGAGAAGAGAAGAGAAGAGAAGAGAAGAGAAGAGAAGAGAAGAGAAGAGAAGAGAAAAGAAAAGAAAAGACATTTGTACCTGCATAAGGCTGATCCAAGCTTGAGAAAGTACAGTCCAGACCTGGAGAACTGGGCATGTCACAAAGCCCGTTTAATTCACAACTCCCCATAAACAGAAAGAGAGGCAATGAGAGAGGAGCAAAGCAGTCCTCTTCTGGAGCAGAACCAAAACTCTGAGGTGTCCAAGCTCTTTGCTATCAGTTCACAAGCCTTTTAAAGCCTCTCTTTTGTCTCGTAGGCAATGCTGCTGAAAGCCATGAGGTCACTTTGTCTATTTTTGTCTTCATAGCTTCATCACTGAGCAGTGTGATGGACATTGTCACCTGGCACTTAAACACCCTTATTCTGTCCCGCACCCTGTACTCACTGTAAGGAGAAACTCCTCTTTTTTATTTTAAAATAAGAACATTTACTCTATAGTATCACAGCTTCTGTGGTTGGTGCAAGCTTCAGATTAGAAAGATGCAAGCTTCAAGCTAGTGTTACCAATACTTCAATGTCCAGCATTTCTGCACCAGAGCCCTTCAAAGAAATGAACCTAACACAGTGTGCATGTTCAACATGGAGAAGCAGAAGAAACCTGCACAGGAAGAAAATAACTTTCCTTGTCTGAAACTCTCAGCACTCAGCTCCAGGTAAAGAGGAAGAAAAGAGAGAGCAGAGGCTTTCCTGTGTTTATTAATTTTCTTCCATGTCTGAGGAGAACCGGTCCACGATTAAGATTTCTGTTGTGCACATGACTGAGGAACATTTAACAGAGGAGCATTAGAATCCTGGATGCCTGCAGTGAAGTTGTTTAGCTGAATTAAAACACCAGAGGCTGTTACCTACACTGAAAGCCTAGCTGTGCCCAGGGAGGGTGATGGAGTGTTTGGAAACCAGGCAGTGGTGTTTTGGCAGCACCATTCAGAGCTCCAGCACAGGAGACTGAGAGGTGTTGAAAGATGAGATGCTGATAGTGAGGACTGTGGTGGATAGGAAGGAAGGGAATAGATGTGTTGGGAGTCTGTAAATCTCTGCAGCTGTGGCCTGCTCAGCATCTGTTCACACTTTCTCTAAGTCCTGTCTTCTCTCTCCTTTCTGTACTCGAGCAATGGCTCCTGTGAGACAATCCCACAGCTGGGGCCAAGGGACACTCTCCCATGATTCTGCCTGCCAGCAGTCCCAGCCTTAGCAATTTTGTAGCCATAGCAGACCATCTCCAATGTTAGAGAGTCTGGGAAAATGAAGGTCTGACCATACATGCTGGAGTCCAGCAGCCATCACTGCACACCAAGAAGACAACTCCCACAAGGCAACATTGCTGTAGAGAGATCTGTCATATCTTATACAATGAAAGTAGTTCAGTCTCTTCTTTAATGAATATTTACACATATAGGGAGATATATATATATATATATATATATATATGTCTCTTTGGAGAAACCTTGTAATATTGGTACATACCATTGGAATGAAAATACAGCTCTGTCTCTTGTAAGAACATTCAAATGGAATAGATAAAAGAGTAAAAGGAAGGGCTATAAAACCCTCATAAATTCTGTTGGTGTGGTGAATAATTTCAATAGAAAACTTTTTGTTAACTTCTAAAGCACTTATTTCATGTACACACTAAATTTGGTTGGAAAAAATCCACAAAAAGGAAAAATTTCTATTAAGCAAAGCCTGTGAAGGTTTTCCTCTTAACTAAGTTTCACTGAAGTGACATGATTTTTGTTACTAATTACAGTAAAGAGAAATGTAAGAGGTATAAATCTTTTCAAGATCAGGCCTTATTAAAAGAAAGCATTTTAATGTATGCCCAGGCAAGCTACTGAAGAAGCCAGCTTACATGAGGTCAGATACGGTTCATGTTCTCTAGGAAACAAGCAGTGGTAAATTTTATTACCAAGATCAAATTCTAGAAAAGCCAGTACTATAGAAAATAAGGCCATCTGCTACTTCCAGAGATAAAGAGCCTCTTCCTATGTGACTAAATGCTACTTGTCAACTGCTTTTTTCAGATGGGGTCACCTCGAATTTTGTTCGTCCAGCTATTTATGTTAGACAAAGTCATTTTCCATGGCTAATGTTGCAAATATCTCAGTAAGTCATTAGAGGCTACAGACATCTAATACTTTACATACCTGAAGTCCTTTCAAAATAAGATTTGGATGGGTTATATTGACCTTCTAAGTATTTCCCTTTTGAAAGTTTCAACCTTTAAAATTTTGATCAGTATTTAAGTTGCAAACAGTTAAGCAGAGGAGTGTATATTCTTTTACTTCAAGGTAAAGGTAAAACTCTTGGGATAGGAAATATTTGTCATTCTTGGGTATTTGCACATTTCCATCACATAACCCGTGCATAATATAAAACAAAGATATGGCTTCAGCTCCAATTTAGGATGGTACAGACAAATGCTACATTCCTACTCAAATTTGTAACACTTTAGCATGTATCTGAGGTTAAAGAGTTAAAGTATTTGTCAAACCAGTGTTTCTTCTTAAATGGCTAATGATTTTAAGGGTGCCAGTGAGACACTGTCCCACTGCAATCTCCTGGTTTTGGAAAACCAGAAAGAAACAGGCTTTTCTGAAGGTGAGTTAACAGCCCAGGGGAAAAAACATGCCCAGTCATTTTGTAGATTTTTGACCATTCTTAGCCACTCTCTGCTACTGGAGATCTCTGTTAGGCACAGAGGGTGTAAAGACATCACTGTGCATGGCTGCAATATCTTAGTCTCATGGCATCCTGCTGGAGATTTGAATAGCTTGTTCATTCAAAAAAATCTCTCAGCTGGCTGAGAGTTTGCCTTTCTTTCTGAGCTGGATGGAAAAGCATCTTCAGTGGAAAAAGTAGCACACATGGCCAGTTTTTCTGTGCTGACAACTCACACCTGGGCCCTGAATATTCCCTACATAATCTTCTCCCAAAGGAGAACTTTCTTTTGCCAGGCCAGTACCTGTTGAATGCACTAGTGAATCTATCTTTTGCAGTTTTAGCCCAATTTCCTATGAAGGGTTTATGCGGTCAATGCTGCACATCTTTTGATCTTGCCCATTCCATGCTAATAGCTTTTGAGTCCATTTGCTAATTTTAACAGTCTGAAGTCAAAAGATACAATACTCCTACAAGTTTACATGGAAATAGGAGGCTCAACAAAGGAGAGAGACCCCACCATAGGAAGCAACAAGCCCGAGTGCAGTCTTAATTAGGCATCAAATCTGAAGAACACACACACACACATACACACACATGCTTTCTCACTTTGAATGTGAGAGACAGACATCAGACAGATTTGCATTTACTAGACATGAGAGAATGAGATATCAAATATAAAACATAAATTAAAAGGATGCCAGGATCTTCTAATTCTGCTGTTTACAAAATTGCTTGATGTCTGACAGCAGGATACCCCTGACTGATCATGTCTTTGTCTTTCAGTCTATCCAACATCTACTCCAGTAATACAAACAACTATATGCTCACCATCTCACTATGTGGACTTCATTAATCCTCTAGTACTTACCTTATAGTCTCATTTACCAGTGGATTTTAGTTTTTTTCTGCAACTATTCAAGCTTCTGCTATATTAGAAATTCTAGCCTTTCACGAGAGTACTGTATACCTTCCATGTGTTATGTCATCTGCCAATTAATACACAGCAATCTCCACTGAATCCCCAGGACACACATTGAAAATAGTGTTATTGCTCTTTCCTGTTACTGCTTGCTAGGTACAACACCCAAGAGAAACAAGCCACATTTACAAAGCTTCACTGGCAGGAATTAGCATCTGAAAAAGCAGATAGGAAGACAATAGTGGTGTACCTGGGAACATTTTGAGCTCCTCAGTCCAGGTAACCCCCCTCCCTCCCCTGTGTCCCCCACACACCTGGGTTTCTCTGGGAAGAAAAGCCAGAGAAAAGCTGCAAGGTGTCTCAGCTAGGTTCCAGATCTGAATAGCAGTTTTGGGGCTGTGGTGTGCCCCACAGCACATGCTGCTCGTTCCGTCTAGATGCAGCCAGAGGATAAGATCCACTGACAGAAGAGAAGAGGGTTGGGATTTTTTATCATCTGCCTCCTTGCCAGTCATATAACATTGAGGTGGAGAGGACTTTTGATTGATTGACGTTAGTGTTTAAAGCTCCATGGGTGAAAATATAGAGGTAGTCCTGTTAGATTCAGAAGCCCAGTGAAACACTACTACCAACTTAGCCAGTTAGCTCATCTGACATCATGAACCATTAATAGTTATGTTTTCTGTTCTATTCTTAGCCAATTGTGCGGTCACCTTATGGTAGTCCTATCTCAGCCGTATTTCTCTCATTGGAAAAGTCATGTGGAACTGTATCAGGTATCTTATAGAAGCTAACATATACTGTGTTCACATTATTCCTTCAGCCATGAAGTCTTATCTTACTGAGCAGGTCAAAGACTCTTTTTAATTTTATTAGCCCATGTTGATTTTACTGTTAATTTTGTTTTCTGCAAATATGCACAAAAGAACTACTTCATGCACCTAATTGAAGCTAAATGATTTTTTTTCCTTATCATCAGAGCTTATGTCTACTAGAAGGGTATATCCTTGGTCTTTTTCCCTGAGACCCTTCTCATTATTCCAAGGTACCTGGCAAGGACTGAGGATCATTCTGACACAAGTTTCATTAATTTCTTACATTTGACCTCTACAGAGAAGCTAACTCAGCCTTGTCCTTTAAGTACAGTCAGTGTATAAAGATATGCTGAATGTATTCACCCCTGTTTCTGCTCCTGTTTCTTTCTGCAAAGAATGAGATTCTTAGTTAAAAATGTAAGTGGTAGAGACTGATGACAGTAAAGCTTTACACATTTCCCAACAAACTGATGTCCCTTCCTACAATGGGTTTAAGTAAAACTGAAGAACAAGTGTTTGTCAGTTTGTCAGCTTTCTCCTTCCTAGCTATAATTTTCTCTCATTTCTCGAGTAGTGGCTGTTGTTTAATCACTCCTTGTCAAAGTCTTTTTATGCCTCACCCTTTTATGCCTCTCCCTCATCCATCACTATCACTTTGTCTCAAAACAATTTCAGTGTTGTCCCTGAGCAGACTTGTGCCTACCTTGTCAGCAGCCTTGTCCCATATCACTTTCAGAACTGATGGAAACAACTGGACACGGAAAGGGATGCCTGTTGTCTGTTTGCATTACAATTTTTTCAACTCAGATCTCAAAACCCTGGAATCTAAAACTGCCAGCTTGGTTAAGACTGTGGGGTTACATGTATAGCTGTTTCAGTGTTGCTCCAATAGCTGTTTCAGATTATTGCTCTAATCACCTTTGAGATCTGCAGTCTTGGCAAAATTTTGGTTTAATGCCATTGTTCCTCATCAGCCTTACACATCCTAAGACAGAGTAGAAGTGCATGTGCAAGACCAGGCTACATTAACTTAATAAATGGGACAACATAGTCTGAAGAATCACTCACTGGGCTCTGCAAGGACCATGGAAGTGTCAGCTTGGAAGCAAACTCTGATGCTGCTTCCCCAGCAGCAGGATGATGAATGACCTCTGATTGTGTCTGAGGAACTGTGACCCAGAGTCAGAGTCCCTGTGCTGACAATAATAACATAGAAGTAATGTCTGAGAAACAACTGATAGTTTTTAAAAAGTTGTTTCAAATGATATATCATATAGTAGAAGTATTAGGACAAATTAGAGTATATACCTTTTCATTTCAGAGATCACATAATTTTCCTCCATACATATTAAAATGCTAAAGATCTTTCCCCTCCCAGAGAATATTATCTGCTGCTAGATTTATCTTGAGCTAACACATGTTCAGCTAAATTCATGTCTCTGTCAGGCTCTGGGGCAGCAGAATTGCAGTGAGGTACAAAGGTGGAGCAGAGCAGAGCTCTATCAGCCTTACTTCCAGTACTGCAACCCACAACATCCTCATGGAAATGCTGGACAAGAGTGACACTAGAGGGAATGATGCTGGAGGTCTCCAGTAAGAATCCCTGAGGAAGATGGCAAATTATTTATGACAATTATGAGATGACTCAAGAAAGAAGGAAAAATTCATCCATGCTAGCCAAGACAGACAGCAGTAGTTTGTAATCTGGCTCCTGCCCTGTTAATATATCAGCCTGAAAATATCACGTCTGTTTTCCATAGAAGGACATCAACTGAAGGAATATGATCAAATGTTGTACTCAAGCCTAAAGGTGGAGAAAGAGGGCTCTAGGTGCCTGGTGTTTATCTCACTGTAGTCCTTAATAAATGCCTTTCAAGTGGCACAGAATTCAAAGATGAATGACAGTTACCAAGTGGGGTTTCTTAAACAAACACATACAATTAGACTGCTTCTGCAGTGTACGGAAACTGATTTCCCAAGCGGAAGCGATTGCCAGCTTCATGCATGCTGAAATGAGATCAGTGTCTCCATCTGGGATTCAACCATGGAAGCGGTTGTCCTTGTTTTCCAAATGGCTGGCTGTTCATTGAGTGGCAAGGGCCAGGGGTGATTCAGCATGGCTTCACACTGCTAGGAACAGACTTCTGTAAGATCAGTAGTTCAGGCAATTAATTTTAATCTCCTGATCTAAGCAGAATGCTTTTCTATTTTACTTTAAGGCATGTAGGATGGAGTAGTAGTAGGCTACTATCCTAAACCTAGTGGTCTCCTAGACTGCAATGAATGACAAAACCAGTAAATTAGTCTAACAGTCACATAACTGTGATCATTAGAGTTACAACTGTCAAAGCTGAAAGCCAAATAGAAAATGTGGTGCAATAACTTCAAACTGCCATTTTTGACACCTGCTTTGCATCACAGTAACATGGGACCAAGTGGAGCTCCCTTATTTATGCTAAACAAGGCTTTGACTCCAGGAGCAACAAGATACTTCATCTTGTTCACAGCCCCTGTGGCCTACACCAGTTGTAGCAGGCTGAGAGATGGCTTGTTGCACTCATCCTCTGTAGGAAACGTGACTGCAGCCACTCTTAGAAGAGGTAATCTCTATGACCTGCCGATGAATAGGCCACTTATTTATAAGCATCCTATCTTTTCAATTGATGCTGCTGTACATCCGCTTTAAACAAGAAGGATTTCCTTTTCTGATATGGAATGTAGTAACTTCGATGACTCTGCACAGGCAGCCAGGCCCATATAAAGCAGAGGAGGAAATTTCCCCACCCAGTTTTCCCTCCCTTCCTCTACCATACATGGAGAGGCTCTTGAATCCTAGGAACTAATAATAGTCCAGCAGATAAGTTTAAATTGAGATATTTTGAAGCACTTCTTGCACTGACACAGTGTGATAGCAAGTTAGGAATAGACTGCTGTCCTGGTATGTCTATTCTGTTTCCAGTTGTGAGAAAGGCTGAGCCTTTTGTCCTGTAAGATAATTTAGGATGGGGGTGAAAACACAGCACACCTCAGAGAGCACAGGTGTCTGAGAAGAAGCAACCCTGGATACAGATGGATCCCAAACCTCTGGAGGTGGGGTGAGAAGGACACTGAAGAACCTATGAGAAACCAGAAAACCTCACTTGCAATTACCTGTGACAACTATAGTCTGATTCTTCCTGCCACAAGCTCCCGCTTTCAGCTAAGTCCTGAAACTGATTTAGATTTTTTAATTTGTATTTTCTGTCTTTCTAGCTTGGCCCTTTACAGTGATGACAAATCAAGGGCCAAAATATCCCCAGTTTCCCCAGGGATTAATCACTTCTCTTAAAAGAGCAATTTACATTTTTAGTCGGAAAGAAACAAATTCATACTTCTGTTTCTACAGATTAGGCAAAATACCGACTGTTCATAAACAGGACTGTTTGATAGTTCATTTAAAATATAGCAGAGTCCCTGTTTGCCAGCTGCTCTCTTACCCCACAGAGCAAAACACCAGGGTGCATAGAAGCCACTGGGTAGTGATGCAGACTGAAGTTTTTTACTTGTAGGGCAAATTCCCCTGCATTCGGAGGATGTATGGCTCCCCACAGTGTCCCAGTAGTCTGCATCACTAATGTTCTGAGTGGGTTTTAAAGCAAGCACACCCAAGTCATGTGTCCTGTGGAGAACTGGGATGACATACATGCTTATCCCACAGGTTGAAAAAAATTAGCCAATACCAGTGTGCAAATAGAGCACGAACTTTGGAATGAGAGAGGCCCAAACCTCACTGCAGGGGCTGTTGGCTCTCAAAGGAGCTCTAAGACCTTGTGTCTTTGCTGGGGAAGAAAAAGCACAGCTGAGCAGCTGATGACATGCAGGACATCATAAGGTGGCACCATCAGGTGCTGCCACATCCATGATCTTGGGCTGTTGGTACTTGCCACCACCCTATGTTCTGCTCCTGGAGTCAAAGCCTTGCTTAGCGTAAATAAGGGAGCTCCATTTGGTCCCGTGTTACTGTGATGCAAAGCAGGTGTCAAACAGCAGCATCACCTCCAGCAATTACCACATGATTTATGTCCTCTAAGCAAAAGCAGGGAAAGCAGTTGTACTTCCCAGGTGTTGGTGGAGTTACTGCAAAAAAATACACGTACTGGAGAAATGTTCATCAGATGAAAATTAAAAGAAAATGCCTCAGTAACAACCAGAACATAAAGACTGACTGCCCATCCTGGTATAATTAGGAAAGATGGTGAGGGAATACAGAAAGCACTTCCTCACTTCACTGATGATCTTGAGGAGTATACAGATAGCACATACCATATTTTCTAACACCATCAGAAACAAAGAAAAGTCATACAGGAAAGGGGAGACAGGGGAGCTGAGTCTGCTTGCCTATGATCTGGAAAGCTCAGGGCTCTGGAGCACACACAGTGAAGACAAAAGTCTAAAAAAGTTCTAGAGATAGGAAGTAAAGAAAAACACTACAGAAAACCCAAGAGCTGACAGCAGTAGCAGTTTTACTGAGATCCTTGCAGGGCAATAGAGCGATGAAGAGTGTCAGTTGTTACTCTTGGTGGTGTGCAAAAGAATTATTATGTATGTCTGTTCTTTTTCTGGGATTTCAGTTATTCATATAAAGGTTTGATGTTTCTAAATACTCATCTAGAAATAATGTACCTGCAATTCTGTTTGCCTGAGGTGCAGGCACAAGTGAGAAAGGGAGACAGTCTCTGGAGCTTAAAAATGACAGTGAAAAGTTAGAAAGAATTAAAACAAAGGACAAGATAAATACTCCCAAAATTGAAGTAAAAACATCAGAGCAGACATTACAAATTAGTACATTCTAGGAAGAAAGGATAAGGAACCATCTGGGGAACAGTCCCAACAAAACAAAAAGCAATTTTTCACATTCTTGTGGTGCAGTGGTGGGAGCTGAAGAAGGCCGTGGCAAGGCAAGGAGGGTGTGTTAGCAGATGCACTGGGAATATATTTAGATAGTGCTTCAAAGGGCAGCCATCTGCTTAGGTATGCACAATGACCCTTAAATGTCTCCTGCCTATATATCAATACTTAGGCTCTCACAACTGATTAGCTCATTTCCTGGAGCTAATTCAGGTTTTAAAACCCTGCCTAACTTTTAAACCATGATTTCACATTCCTGTTTAGCAAAACCTAGGAGTGTCTGTGTCCCAGAGTAGGCTACTGTGCTGTAGATACTGCTAAAGGCAGAGGAACAGAGCTTTGAATGCTGCTGTCTCCATGAGAGCCTAGAGCAGCCTGTAGGAGCTGGAGCAATGCTAGCCCAGACATCCTTGCCAAGGCCACACCTTTCTGTCAAGAGATGTTCTACCATGTCCTCCCATGCCAGTCCATAGCTTCTCTGCAAGCAGCCTCCCACGGAGCCAGTGTGGCTCAGCAGTCCCCCATCCTCCAGCTGTGTTTACACCTGTGTTTATCCAGGTACAGATCTTCTTTAGCTCTGTTCGCCATGTAGTGAACGCCTTCCATCCATCTACCTTACCTGCTTTCTTCCCTCACAGTCACTGGCTGCTGAACTGGACTTTTGTTTTAATGGCTGCTGTGCTCCAGCATGATCAAGATGTAGAATTTTGCCTTCCCATTTACTGACAAGATCCCTAATGCAAGAAAAGATCATGTGAGTTACCATCCCTGGCAGAATAACTCCTACAGGACACCCATGGCCAAAAATAAACCAAAAAGAGAGTGCTCAGTGAAGGAATAATAGGAGAATAAAATATTACCTCAGTCTGCAGTGCTTCTGGGAACCCTAACTCCAGCTGGTAATATAGTTGCATCATCTCCTGCCATGGGATATTATCTTGCCATCAGAAATGCTCTGAATTAAATACGTAGCTTTTCTGGGATCCCTCTGTACTGATGCTGTCCATGGAAATAAGTCTTGATGTAGAGCAATTGCTCTTCTACTGCTAGGACTATCAGGTGGCAGGGAGCAGCTGAACATGCCTTTCTCAACATTCACCTCATGCTTGTGCATTATTCAAAGGGGGAAAAAATAGCTTCATCTTTAGGGAGGCTGAAATTGCTGATTTCTTTCCTGTCTTAAGGAAAATGAGAGCTAAAGACTAGGAAGAAGTAGAACAAGGCATCAGGTCAGGTGCACTGCCCAGCAGAGCAAGGCATAAGGGACCCAACTGAGCCTCCCCTCTTAACACTTGAAGAAACAATAGGACAGTGCCCTGTCTGAAGGAAGTACCTAAGTTTGAAAGTTTGCTCTACAGGACTCCTTAGGCAGAACAGATAAAAGAATATTTAGCTCAAGGAAAAAAAGAGAGGTTTAATAATTGCCTTGCAGTATTATCCGTCCTAGGTAAAATATCTAGAATTTGAAGCGGATGATCTGAAGTTAGAATCCACATGTTTTCTTTCTGATTCAGTCTAGTAACTTTTCTGTATCTCTGTTTTTCATTCTGTCACTTTTTTAAAGGCACCCTTTAAAACCTGCTTTATTTCCAGGCTCAGAGAAATGTAAAGTAGTCACTTATACTACACTGTGGCACATATATGAAAATAAGTTTATGATTACCTTGTTTTTAATATTACTAGATAGATCACAACTGTGAAATCAGATAACACTTTGTTCTGCCCTCATGTTTGGGCTTGAAATACTCCATGTGTAGCAGAAATCAGGAAAGATTTCACAATTCAGGTCACTTCAGGTCCACCACCCATATACCACACTATGTTTTTCAGTACTTTATTCCACATGGAAAGGTCTTGACTATCAGGGATGGCACTACAAGGAACTGTTTCAAGAGCTGATTTACCAGCTCGTGCCTGTCCTTGCTGGCAACCCTCTACTGCCAACACCTACAAAGTTATAAATTCTACCTGAACCCATCTGCTGCTGCCAGACATGGGCATCCTTGCTGGAGTGAGTGTCTACAGGGAAAGTTGATGTAAAAGAGTCCCTCCCTGAGCTGGACAGGGAGAGAGAAATAAATCAGTTACTGACAAGACTCTTTTGCAGCTATGCCGTCTGCAAATTATCTCTCATCATCCTTAATTGTGTAATGCTGCATGCCTCTGTGCCCCTGGAGAGCTGAACTGAACAGAGGGCTCCTTGTGAGCCTCTTGAAGTGAGTGTTCTGTGCTTAACACACAGGTAGCTAAGGAAAAAACCAAGCTGCCACGATATTTCTGGAAAGCCAGGGAAATTTAACCTCCAAGTTCTTTCCTGACACCGTCATGTCACCTGACTGTGCTTAGCCCAAAGTGTTGAAGAAACCAGTGACATCCATCCTTTTTCCAGCACATAGAGGTACTAGAGCACGTCTGGTTGAATGGCTGCAGCCTCTGTGAGTGACTGCCAAGACCCCTGGTCCCAGACCCTTTCTCTTATCTGTTTCTTAGGTGAGGTAAACGTCAGTGCCAAAGCTGCAGCAGAAAGCCCTGGTCTCTGCAGGTCTGATTTGACTGGTGCTCCTTTGTAAGCTAGAGGAGCTAACCCACCTGACATTTGCAGGAATCAGGCCTCTGGAAGGAGAATCCAGCATAAGGAAAAGGCACGGGTGAATGGCAGTTTAGAGGACTTACTGGCCTGCTTGGCTTTCTCAGTATACGTGGTGGTTAGGTCTTCATCGATCGGATGTTCCACGGGCCCCACCATGGGGATGAGATGGCGTTCTGCTCGGATAGCCTTGGTGGCATGAGGCAGGAGCATTGCCTCCGGAGAAGGCTCCCGTTCCTCTGCCGACGGTGGCCGCAACTGTCCCTCGCTGTCTGAGAATGGAGTGTCTGTGCGACTGCCAGGCAGACAGACAATCTCCCTCTTGGCCACCCCGCCGGAGCTGGCCGGCTCTGCTCCCCCCTGCGCGGCAGCCTCCGGCGTGCTCTCGTAGCCGCTCTGCTCAGACAGGGACACCTCGTCCTGAGGCGCGTCCGCCCTGCTGGCGGTGCTGTCAGGCGGGGAGCGCGGGCTCTTCCTGCGGGCCCGGCGGTGCTTCTCCTGCGCCACGTTGTCAGCGTCGCTGTCTGTCTCACCGTAGTAGGCCTCGCTGTCCGGCGGCGACGTGAGGCTCTCCAGGTGCCTCTGTGACCTCCATGGCTGTGAGGGCTGTGTCGTGACTGGGGCTCCTGCTGGTTCGGAGCTGAGTGACTGTGCCGGGGGACTGAGCAGGGATGGTGGAGAGAGCACTCGCTGGCCTGGAGAAGGGGAACGCTGGAGCCACGGGCCAGTCTGGTCCCCACCAACTATCCTGTGGGGAGAAGGAAAAGTGGTGAGTGAGGTTTGGTTTGTGTAGCTAAACTGGAAGGAAACCCTGGCGTGAGAGAGGGCTATGGATTGGGACAGTGCTACAGATGTTTTTCAGGTGGTACAGACACCTGAAGTGTAGACGCCAAGGACAGACTTGGCCCTGACATCAGCTGCACGCTCTCTTTCTGATTTTCTGCTTCATAGCTCTATGGAAACCAGGTTTTAAACACTCAAAAATCAGAGTGCCCTAAAACCATCTACCAAAGAAATCTACCAAGCTTAATCAGCTCCCCAGGCATTTCTCCTGGAGAGATGAATGCCTGCATAGCAAGCATTTCCCAGAACAGCGAGACCTACCCTTCAGCCTGCGGCTTGTCAGCAGAGAACGGCTGGTGCTCAGCTATCACACTGCACTCCAGCTGCTCCTGCAGCTGAGACTGTCAGATCTGCAGATCCTGGCACTCCAAACTGCTTTAGCTCAGACTGGGCTCTCAAGAGTCGGTGCTATTTGTTTGCTCTGACCTCTACATGGAGGTAAATAGCAAATACTTAGGATACAAAGGCCCAAGTATTTTTAGGGAATAGGACTATGGTATTCGGTGATAGGAGACCACTCTAACATTTAGCCTGCTCACCATTGGGGCTGCTTCACAAGCTATCAGTACCTGGGTTTTGATGACCATGTGCAGTCATGCTGGCCAGACCCATCCATATTGGCATTTGCCTTTGGCTTAGATATAGCAATTTCAAGCCTCTAAGACATCTGGAAGGGTGAGTGGAGTAGGTGCCGGGCAGACTGGGGCAGTCAGCCCTACTGCTGGCTTTCAGAGGGAAGGAGAATTGGCTGTGCTGACAGGAAAAGAGCCCATTCTGTCTTCCCTCTCCTCAAGAGTGAGTCTGGATTTCAATGGTAGTTTAACTCCAGCCCACACAGATGGAGCTGGAAACTTGCTCCTTCTCTTGTCAGACGTATCAGGGCTTATAAGAACTTCAAAGGAGTCCTAAGTATTTGCCTTCTGAACATGCATACCATGAAGCCAGGTAGACAGCATTGCCTCTGTAAAGCTGTGGAACTCATGACTTGGATCCCAATTCTAAACTGTGAAAAATTTATATTTATGTCAAATGAAAACTTTTGTGGAAGCTAAGGATGGGAGAATTTCTCTGGCAGTTTATTTTTTAAATGCTATTTGCCATTATGAAATCTCACTGGGGAGCAACCTCAACATTCCACAAGCAAAACAGAACAGTCCCTCCTCTCCTTTAAACACTTGACCAGGTAACTGAGAAGCATAACTGCTTGTAAGTCAGTTTCTCTTGTTCTGTACTGTCAGGTCAGTGTCTCTCCCTTCCTCTTTTGCTGAAATACACATACTCCAGAGTCATCCAGCTACCCCTCCTTTCTGAACAGGAATGATTGGTGTTCTCTGGGAAGGTAAAGATGAAGTGGGAATAGACATGGGATCAAGAAAGCAACATTTGATGATTTCTCCACTACTCCAAATGAAGCCGACTGGTTACATTATTTCCAAACCATCCAGTGTTGGCGCCATCCAGAGGGCTGTGAGAAGCCTGCCTTTGTCACTTTGTTAATTCAAAGTGTGCTGATTTTGACCAGATAGAATTTGCTCAGGCACCTGTTGGCTGCAGATAGGCTCCAATGGTGTGAGATAAGGCCTTGGCAAGAGACCAGGAGCTATTCTGGACACCTTGTATAGAACTTACTCATCCCACTTAATCACAGCTAGGGTATAGAGGGAGCACATCAGAAGGCACCGGCACTTTCTCTGAAGCCAAGGGGAAGATCCTACATGCTCAGGCTTTCCTTCTCTGAGCACTGCCCACCCCTGCTCCTGCTTTACAGATGACAACAACCAGCGTGGCTATCCCTCCCCACTGCTCACAGTGCTCTCTCTGACTTTTCAGGACTGTAGAAGATCTCCCAGCCCCCTTCACCAGGCCCTGATTTTCTGAGGGTGACTTCTGTTTAGGCAGTAGTGTGGACTAGCTAGGACCTCACACAGCTTTGCTGCCTTCACCTTTATAGGATTATTCATTTATAGCTTGGGCCTCATCCAGCATGCACTGACGCACTGGGTTAACTTAGCACAGGGAGGACAAGGAACATTACTAGGACTATTTTTTTGTCCGTAAGTTTGAGCCTGATCTCCAGTATTCTCCTGAACTAGAGACTGGCATAGATATTTCTTCCCATAAAAAGGGGGCTTAGCCACACACCTCTAATCTTAGTGGGAGTCAGTATACAGACTGTTGGACTGCAACAGCCCACTGTAAGACAGAGCAAAACATTGAGGTGTCCACATGTTAGCCATGTTGGGACCTGGGTAAGTCTTCCTGGTACACCTTGCAGTATGGTGAAACCAAAGGCTTCCTGCCTTGTTTCTGCTGGATGTGGACAGCTGCTGTACTGGATGAAACCACTGTACTCCCTGCACTGTCACAGCACTGGCACTTGGGAGCAGGTTACCTTTTCACACGGATGTTGAGCATGCCATTGGAGGAATCGATGATCTGCATGGCATTAGCATGGGACAGGCCAGCACATGACTTCCCATTGATAGATACTAGAACATCATTTTCCCACAGGCCTCCACGGCACGCTTTGCTTCTCTTTCGAATCTGAAAAAGCAGGGAAGATACGGATGAAGGGAAGAACAGCAGCTAGTTAGTTCAGTTGCTTGTCTCTTGCTGGCCCTTCTATTGCACCATTCCTCACAGAATAAAATAAGGCCTCAGACTACTGTCCTGACAGAGTGGAACACTAATCCTCTTGAATGAGCCCTGGTTGTGCCTTTTGGTCTCTGTATTCCTGTTAATTCCAAGAATAACTCTGCTGAGCATAGGTCTGACCTGATCACCAACCCCGTTCAAGTTCTTTAGTGCAGATGAAAGACTCAAGAATATCTACATGCTCTTCTCTTCTTGTTCCCTGTCTCCTAAGCTGGTTAGGGAGTCTGTGTTTCAGAAAGGGAACAGACCATGCCTGCACATGACCATGTGTCCTTCTGCATGCCCCTACTGTACTTCCTTGGTATGATCCCTGACTCATGCAGAGCCTCTGCAAGTACCATCCTCAGGGAAGCTGACACTGGGGAGAGGTGGCGGTTCCGAGGCATATTCTGTTGTTAAGCATTCCTGCTCCAACGGCCTTGGTCAGTGTATTTCTGGACATCTGCATCAGGCCATATGGTGTCCTGTTACACAAGTGTAAACTTGGAATAAATCTTTAGCCTTAACAGGAGTTGTGCAAGATATGCACTGCTATATCTGAGAAGGGAGTTGGAGTCACTGGTTCCAGGCGAGCTCCTAGATATGGCTTCTCATGGCCATCCTGCACCAAGTGTTTCCCCTCCCTTGCATTTCATCATTCATCAGTTAAACTTCTTACCAACTCAGCCTAGCCTTTCTGCTAGGGCAAGCAAACCAAATGCCCACTCAGCCAAAAACCACAGACCTCTCCTATATAGGCAAGCAGTGGGGATAGTCTTGGAGGGTACCCATTATGTACTCATTTTGCACATAAAAGAATAGATAGGTAAAATCACTGGGTCAGAGCAAGTCAAGACCAAGGTAGTATTACACTCTATAGATTCTTCTCAAATATTCTTCAGATCTTGCAGTTAAGTGAAAGACAAATCAGTGCAAAGCTGTTTAACAGAAAGTGCAGTGAACAGACTGTGTGAGATCCCTGCAGAGAAGTAATACTCAACAGGGCACCCTCGCCCGTATCTCACAGCCTTGCTGCTTGAGCCACCAGACTCACCTATAACATCATAAAGCTACTTTGCCCACACTCCCATGGCAGCTTCAGGAAAGAGAAGTGAATGTGGGAGGACTGCTGCCCTGTCATTGTTCTTGCAGGAGCAGTGGGGAGCAGGAGAGGAGTCCTAAGGAAGTCCCATGGCATGACTGGCTGGTCTTAGGGCCTAGGCCCCCTGCACCCATGGGCTGTGTCAGTGCCTTGGGCTGGACCCTGCTGGCCTGTGTTGAGCAGACAAGAGCAACACTTCTCCCAGGTCAGCCTGTCAGCAGGACTGAAAGGTGTTGGGAAGAAGATGGAAAGAGGAGGGCTATGCTTCAAGTTGTTTTTGTGCTCACTGGTACTTTATCACTCTGTAGCCTTTCCAACTTGACCCCAAATCTTGCCTACATGCTTAAAATAGGAACTGGCTCAACCCAGCTGCCACATCCATCAGCCTCTGTCATTTTAGTCCTTTATCTCCCTCCTTGTTAATATAAGCCCAGAATGAGCATGTGTAGGTCTGTAATGAACTACTGCTGAAGAACCTCTGTTACAGTATAAATGCTGCTTCCTGATACTTCCTCCAGATGCAGCTGTTACCTGAGATGGTAAAGAAGACAGTGCTGCCTACTGACATAGCAGCTAATGAAAAGAGTTAGGAAGTTGAAATGAGCTTAAAAGGAGTGTTTCCTTGTATTCCCCAAAAGGCCAACTGCTGCTCCATAGCCAAGTACTTGGTGCTTAGCATTGGATGGGAACATACTTGCTGAGTACCTCTCCCAGTTGTGAAGCAAAGGGACTGGGTTGGTTAAAGGCTGTCAACAGGTGCTCAGAGCATTCCTCACATCCCATGGTATTCCTCCCTGCTCACTGAAACCAAGGATGCATGCAGGCTGGTGACCAGTCAGAACAGCAACAGTAAACTTCCAGCAATTCTCTAGTCCCTCAATACTGCAAGTCTTTGCAGGCAACTCTTTGGGGTTCCCAGGCAGGAAGGATCAAGGCTGTGCTCCCAACATTGCCTGATGCTGTCTCAGGTACCTTTATACCAGAGAAGGCTGGTAGGACTCAAGCAGGCCATGTGGGCTGATAATCATGAGCAGGGAATGCATTTTTCTTATGGTTAGTGAGGATGCTGGGTCTGGTTTGATCTGTGCTCGAATTTTACTGGACTGACAGAAAGCACATGCACTGAAGCAACTATTGATACTTCAGTGCTCTACAATCCAGGAGGGGCTCTTCCATGTCTCCATTCCTTTCTGACAAAACAGGACCAGGCCTCTCCCAGTGCAGGAAAAGACCTATACAGTCTGAAAATAGCATGTGTCTGTCTCAGTCTTCCACAGATTTATAAACCCTCCCTGGAAGTTTATGAATTTGCTTCTTGGGATCGGAGGAAAATGAACCTATCCACAGTTTCATTTTTTATGCCAAACCCCTACCCCCTGCATCTTCAAGGGAGGAAGGCAAAAGGGTTAAACGCAGAAGAGGATTGTGCAGAGAAAGGACAGGGCAGGACTTAATCCACAGCCACGACAGCAGGGTGCAGTGTGCTGGAGGCTGCAGAGCCTCTGGACAGAGACCAACACAAGCCTGCCAGTTTTCATATGACTGCCAGCTCTGTGCTGTAGAGACTTTAAAGACAACCCATAACCTGCTCATCCTGAGTACAGCGAGGGCAGCACCGAGCCTTTGAGGCCCCGGGCCAGGGTGGCTGCCCAGTCCAAAAGCCAGGCGCCCTGCCCATCCTGAAGGTCAGGCTGCCCTCAGGATCAGCCATTTGCTCCCCGTGTCCAAAAGATGCCCTCTCCTGGACACCCAGTGAGCCACATGAAGTGTCACTAACAGGGAGCTTCTGCTTAAGCTGCAGAAAGCTTGGAAGGTGTCACCCAACAGCTGTTCTGAAGAGATGGGAAAATTTGGAAAAAGTGGTGTTTCTAAGAGAAAACCTCTCTGCTTTCTGTAACACATACCTGGAGAGCTTTCTTGTGCAAATGAGAAGCAGCACTGACAGACTCTGACAAGTGGTCAAGGTTGGCCCAGACCTGGCCCTGGTGGATTGCACTGTCCAACCTTCTAGCACATATTGGTGAGGAGTGACCTCTCCTTTTGTGTGAGGAGCCCCACAAACTCTGTGAGCTTCTTGTAACTGGCTGTTAGACTCCCACTCCATGCCTCAGTGGACACACTCTCCCATGGCATACTCATGTCAGGGTATATCCTGTTTAGACTTCAGATGGGTTTAGGAAATCCCAATTTCAGAATCTTATGGATTTATGCTACTGGAAATATAAATCAGTGTGAAAAGCTGGAACACATTTACTCAGAAAATTGTCCACCTCCCTGCCCTCTCAGAAAGAGATCTGTAGCAACAAAAGAGCTCTTGTCAGAGAGGTTCAGGTCTCTGCAGTACCTATGTACATGCACATATATATACACATTTTCTTTCTTTACTTTGTCTGCTTTCTCCCATTGTCATGTTCAGTCAGACAGAAGGGAAAGGACAGAGGCAGCTGAGACAGAAAAAAAGAGGAAAAGAGTAAGGTAACAATTGAGGAGGAAAAAAATAAGAAAAGGTGTTGAAAGGAAGATCAGTGCTAGGAGAGGCCAGGAGGGCCAGGGTTGAGGTCATGCTTTAACAGTACAGTACAAGTTTCCTTGTACAGCCCTAGGCAGACAAAAGGACATGCTGACTGTTGACGTGTCTTGGGGAATTCAGCCTAGCTTTCAGGAACAGAATGCAAGAGAGGAGGGGGTCATTTGCAACTTGGCAGCTTCTGTCCGTCAGTAGGGACTATATTTAGATAGTGGTATGTGGGGGCTGAACACATGCTGGGATGCTAAGAATAGAGTAATCCTGATAGTAACTCAGTGGCTTCACATCTTGCCTCAGTACAGCCCAGGGAACCCGTCTTGAAACTTTGCAACCACTCTCCCTACTGGCCAGGACTGCTTCTTTGTAATGAAGTAGGCTGTGGGTAAATAGAAGTGGTTTGCAGGGTAGGCTCACGTCACCCATCTCTCCCCTTGCCTCCCCAAGCCACTTCCCACTTCCTGTCAGTGGGAGAGTTCAGCCTATAAGGTAGGAAGATAATTTTATTATCAATCTTCACCTAATCTCCTACAGTATTTCCAGCAGACACCTGGCAGCCTCAGTCCAAGTAAGAGTTTTATACTGAATACAATTCATCTTCCCACCCAATGCCCTTCCACCTCTGATTGCATCTCTCAACACACAGCCATCCCCTTCCCTCAGCTGCTACAATGCCATGGGGCCC
Source organism: Aegithalos caudatus (assembly GCA_013389925.1). Lineage (NCBI taxonomy): Eukaryota > Metazoa > Chordata > Aves > Passeriformes > Aegithalidae > Aegithalos > Aegithalos caudatus. The sequence continues at coordinate 733,250 of WEIU01012615.1, read as the reverse complement.
AACACTCCATACAACCTGGGAGTGTTTAAATTTCATTCCCAGCCATATATGAAATGCAATCCTGTCACAGAGTTCTCATGAAGAGGTAAGAAATTACTTTCTGTGGTATAAAGCATTACCAAAATGGAATGACTGAAGCAAGAGCCAACCAGCATGTGGGTCTGCTCCTCCTAGAACTTCCTGTTCAGCTGAACCACAAAGAGAGCAGTTGCTAGATGCAAAAGCAGAAACACAGAAACAAACACCCTCCATCTCTTCTTCTTTCTGAAGATGTATATTCATATCATTTTGGTTATTGGGCCAGTTTGATTTTCATCCAAGGACAGGATTTACTGTTTTTTGTCTAAGGAAGAATTACCCCTGTGGCTAGACCGAGGAGATGGCTAGTGTGGGTAGATGGCTAGAGTGGGATTCAGAAGACCTGGATGATTTTTTGTGTGACCTTGGAGAAAACACTCAGACCGTGAGCCATAAAAGGCAGGAGCCTGGAAACCAGGACATTTTCCAACAGGCTTTCCTTATTCCGTTGCCCACCTGAACAGAGATCCAGTGAGATACTTTCCCTATGCCTTGTCTATTAAGCAGCAAATAATATCACATCCTCATGTCAATGCCATGTTTTTATTGGAAGCTATTTTACAGGAGAATATATGTTATAATTACACTACAGCAATGCAACTACACAGTTGTATGGAAGTTAATTCCAGTAATTTCCTGATGAAACATCGTATTCCTTCTTAAGAGGTGACACTGGAAGACTTGCCTCTTGGTAAAGTAGGTCCAGTGTTTCTGAAGACTTACTTCACAGGTCATCCATGGAGAAGCTTAACTAGGGAGTCTTTTTATATAAAGAAAGAGGGGAGAGAACACATATTTTGTGGGATAGGCACAGCAAGGGAGAGTGGTGAAAAGACATATCTTAAGTGTCAGGACAGGCCAGGGTGGCCTCTGGGCAAGGGGTTTAGCAATGAGAACTGGTAGTGGAAGAGGATGCTAGTGCTGATCAGTTGGTTAAGTACAGGTCAGGCTACTGTAAAATATGTTACTGCCTAGAGTGTACTGGTGCAGGAATGAGAGAACAAATTCTTAGATGCACTAGATTTAATTCTGACTTGTGCCAGGGGATACAAGCTGATATAAAACGAACACAAACAATCAGGGATTGTTGGTTTTCTCTCTCTGTTGGTTTTCTCTTACTGAAATGAAGTGCCTTAAAATGAGTTTTTGTTGTGGTTATACAAGAGAGGGAAGAGAAAAACAACCTCAAACAATCCACTTTCTTTTCCTAAGCAAAACATTTAGCACAGGTGTCATTGTGGGGTGCAAGTTTCTAGCTAGAGGTGGCCCCAAGTAGACAAAAAGAGGCTTTATGTCCATAGCTATTTGTTACTTGATGGTAGATTAGCTGAAAAGTGACTGAAATGTATTATCAATGACAAAGAATAATGCCACATGTACTAGAAAAGATACTAAATGTACTTGATAAGCATTTTACCCTCAACAGAGTAAGCAGCAGGATATCAAGTGTTTTTTATATGAAGCAAGGATTCAGAAGGAACAGATATAATTGGAAGTCCTTTTTCTAGAGGCTCAGCCTGGCTCCTATGCCATAAAGGATTTTAGAATCTAAGCCTAACAGAATCGAAGCTAATAACCAAACCTAGCAACCAAAATGTCTTCTTACAGGTACAGGCACTGAACTGGGACAGAAGGAGGGAAAGACCCTTGAACACAGGGCAGAGTTATCCAGAGACATGGCTTCAGTCCTCCAGAACAAGGTGTTCCCAGTCTTCTCACTGCGTGCTGATACTGCACTCTAAGGGGCTGTGAGCACATGCAAGCCTTGAATAAAAACCCTTCTGATAACAGAAGGCTCTTTTAGCTGCTACTAATTGTTGAACAGTCTTAAATACATCATGCCTCCACAGTATTTATGATGAGAGAGGGAAAATTAGAAGAAGACATACCTACTATTATTTCGATAGAATGAGGGTAATTTTTGTTTGCAAAAAAATATTGAACAGAAAATATTGCAAGAGTGGGTTACTGCACCAAAAGACAGCACTCACTAACCCAAAGGCAGCCTCTCAGCAATAGTCTGAGGAGGATAAGCACCGTGGTTCTGCAGCAGCAAGGACAGGATCAGCCACAAGTATGGATTAAAGAAGTACCCCATTCACCTGAAGGATCTAGGGCACTTAGGTACAGAGAGCTTCCTGTGCCTTGCAACATCTTTGTGGTCATCTTGTAGGTATGAATGTACATCAAAACGCAGGCTCAGCCTCCACAGATGTATTCAGTAGTTCTAGCCAGTATAATGTCAAGGAATGAACCTGAGCTCTGGACTGCAGTTGTAGCATTAAACTGTTAAAATGGTCCTTGGTACACCTTTGGTTCAGATTGGCTATTGCTGTCCAGGACAATTCCCAGGCACAGTTTGGGAGCTAGAACAGACCATTCCCAGAGCCACCGCCTGTGGGCATGTGGCCATTTTGTTTGGAAGAGTAGAAAATGTTAATTGCTGGGCTTCATTACACTCTGTAGCAGCTGGCATGAGTGCCAGAGAATGGTCCCAGGTATGTTTAATGCAGCAGGTATAGATGGAGCACGTATGGTTTCACTGTAACTTCTCAGTAAGAGATTCTTCCAGGTCTTTGGAAAGTTCCACTGGGGCCACAATGTGCGTTCCCTCACTAGCAGCCAAGTGTAGCACCTGCCTAAGTGCCAACAGGCCATGAAATATGTCCAGGAGCACTCCCAAAGCAGCTTGAGGGACTCCAAAAACAGCACTAGTGACTGCTACAGACTAGCAGTGTTTTCTTAGGTGTGACAGTAAACATATGTGAAAACAGATAAAGAAAAGGCTGCCCACTGAAAAGGGGAGAGTAAGAGAAGGTGCTTACAAATCTGGAAGCCATCAGACCTATCTGGGTTAGAGCTGGCACCTCTAGCAGGAATAGTCACATGAGCAAAGGAGAATAGCACAGAGCACCCAGGTTGTGTGTCACAGGGACCAGTGACATGGCAAATAAGCAGCAAGGATGTCTTGCAGAGGACCCAGTAGAAACAGTGAATTATCAGCAGAGAACCATACGAGTTTAGGTTCCCACAGAAAAAGTGGGAATATGTGGGAAAGAGCTAAAAAGGAGGTTGTGATGAACTGCTCTTAAAAAACAAAACAATTTTTGGTTTTAGAACCAATACAATCCTTGTAACTACTTCCCCCAACAATTCCCCTAATGTTGCTGCAGAGTATTGTACAGAACAGCCAACTGAAAGGAGTCTCTTGAGCTACCAGGGCAAATCCTCTGTAGTTTTCAGAGGACATATTGTTTACTCCAGTTCATAAACTGACTGAAAAGATTTACAATTCTTTTTCTAGATTGGAAAGTCACTGCTGAACCTCCCTGGCTAGTTGTTCTGTGCTGCCGTTGCTGTCACCTATATTTGAATAGTGTTACTGGTATTTGCTCAACATCTCTTTGTAGATTGCAGTCACCTGACGCAGGAACGCCACGATGAGACGCAACAGAGATGACAGAGCCAGAGCGAGAGGAGGAAAAGAGGAGTTGACTTTTTTGATTTCACCTTATATACATTTCACAGAAATGGACCACATTGGAAGACAGAGGTTCAACCTCTTCAATTCCACTGGTCTGAAAAGGTGTCTATCAATTGTCCCTCCTAACTGGAGGAATGTAAACAATAGTATTGTTTATAGAAAATGTGTGAGAATCTGACTCCTAAGTATGTAAACAATCAGAAGGCTAAAAGAACAGAAAAGAACAGGGCGACAGTCACCTCTTTCAATATTTTGCAAGGTGAAAGAAGCCTTCTCCTCCTCTCCTTTTTCCTTGAAAGGGGCTGATTCTGTATGTTATTTCCAGTGAATTCCTCCATGTCCATTAGACAGTTATATCAATGCCTTCCTAGCTCTCTTAGACATGTCTACCTGAGGCTCATTCGTTTGTTTACCCTTTTTTTTTTTTTGAGATTAATAATTTTGCTGGCTTATTATTGATGATGCACTAATATACCCAGATCCTTTGCCTCTACTATCAGTATCAGCTGTAAAGACTCAGTTTCCTCTATTTTGTCAGTATTACTTGTACTTGTGCTGGAGGTACAAGTGCCTTCCTTGCTTTTTATAGAAAGTAACCATGTTTGCCCCTCGTTGAATAAATCTTGTTTTGTAGCAGGATCCCTGAAGGCAGGTTTGTATACATTTTCATCATCTTAAAACTGTCCTGTTCATCTTCATAAAAATTATTTCCATAATATAATTTTATGATAGGTTTCTACTTTGGCTGATTTATGGCATTAGTGCTTACAACTTTTCTCAGACTAGCGATTTTACATTTTGTTTTGTTTCAAAAGCATTTGATGGACATATCCTTACTGCAAAGAAATCCTCCAGGAACCTGAGGGTATTGTTCTCTTACTCTCTTTTCAGAATGGGTAAACCTTCTCATCAGTTACAGCTACTTCTGAGGACTATGTACTTTCCCTCAGCCTTTCTAAAATAAAAATCTTGCCATCTATGAATCTTTTTGCTTCTTGTGTTTATGTTTGTTCTCTTTCTTCCCTGATGACTGTTTCTGGTCAAAGATTTTTTGTGTTGTGTTGTCATTTGCACCACAGCTACTGAGCTAGACCAAATCAGCTTTATTTTGTTGAGGGGTAGTATAAACTCCCACTGGAGTATAAACTCCAATGGAGCTTATCTGCTTCATTAGGTAAGAGGTAAAAGATTCATCACAATATAGGAATCACAATAAGCCAATATGAATCCAGAGTGGTTCAACTGCTTTCACTTAAAAGGACATTCCTGAAACTAAGAACAAAATTAAGATTGTCCTTTGCTTTTTGTGTTTAGTCTTTATTTCCGTCTTTGTTTCTCTAGTTCTCAGTATTCCTACCCTTTCTAATTTCTGCAGAATGATTCATGTCCTCTGTTGATGTTTGATCATGCTGTGTATCTGCCTGCTGAGCATATCAGTGTCTGCCTTTCAGCTTACTCATGACAGCGTGATACTTTAATACAACCCTCATTGAAAAACCTTTCTCACTGAAGGCTCCCCAGACACTTAAAAGCTTCCTTGTGTTTAATTTTCGGTCTCATTCTCTACTCTTACAGTATCTGTTTATATGAGATGAATTATTAATGGCACGCCTTTCAAATACACATCAGTATGGTAGCCTTCAGGTTCACAATAGGCAATTTTAGCACCTGGACACTCCAAATTACTGTTCTGGTGGAACAAAAGAGCCAGTATGTGCTCTTGTAGGCAAGTTTAAGATGAAATGAATAGTCATTTGAAGCCATATGATCAGTTGGTGTTAATGTTAGCATTTCAATCTTTCTTGTGTTACTTAATTTTGTGCTTTTTCCTCAGTATCTACTGGGCACTGCTGGAAGAAGCAATGTTCTGATCCCAAGGCAGGCACAGCTGGTTTGGCTCCATAAGGTTAACTTGAACACAGAATTAGTTATGATAGAATTATAAAATGGTTGGAAGGCATCTTAAAGATCATCTTGTTCCAACCCCCCTGCCATGGGCAGGGACACCTTCCACTAGATCAGGTTGCTAAGAGCCCCATCCAACCTGGCCTTGAACACTTCCAGGAATGGGGCACCTACAGCTTCTCTGGGCAACCTGTTCCAGTGTCTCACTACATATAATCTAAATCTCTCATATTTTAGTTTAAGATACTTCTCCCTTATCCTATCACTATCTATCCATCTAAAACATCTCTCTCTCTCTCTCTTTTTTATAAGTTCCCTTCAGGTATTGGAAGGCCACAATGAGGTCTCCCCAGAGTCTTTTCTTTTCCAGGCTGAACAATCCCAACACTGTCAGCCCGTCTTCAAAGGAGAGGTGCTCCATCCCTTGGACCATTTAGATTCTCTAGACCCTAGGAAATCCACATCTTTTCTGCACTGAGGACCCCAGAGGTTTATGCAGTGCTTCAAGAGGGCAGAGGGGCAGAATCACCTCCCTCCACCTGCTGGGCACTCCTCTTGTGATGCAGCTCAAGATGATGTTGGCCTTCTGGGCTGTCAGGGCACACTGTGGGCTCATGCCCAGCTATGTACAACCCAAGAGAATGTCCACAAGTATGTAATTCCCTCATCTTTCTCCAGGTGTGTCCCTGAACCTATAACCTACAGGGAGTTATTGAATGGCATGGAAGCTCTGTTGCAGCTGGATCCAGCATGTGAAGATACAGCTGCTTTTCTACCCCTTTGTGTCAGCTGGACTGAGGTTAGAATTTATCCCTTGCTTGGAAAAACAAGGAGAGGAGAGAGGAGAGAGGAGAGAGGAGAGAGGAGAGGAGAGGAGAGGAGAGG
>WEIU01012615.1:680013-720484 GCA_013389925.1 Aegithalos caudatus | reverse complement strand
GGTGCCTGGGCTGCCCCGAGAGACCCGTCGGTGTCCCGGAGTGGTGCGGCGACGCCCGGCGGCTGCGAGTCGGGCCGTCGGTCCGGCGTGGAGAACCGAGTGCTTCTTTTTGGCCGGGGTGCGCCGCGAGTCAGATACCCCCCTCTGCAACCTCCCTAATCTCCTGTAATCCGCGGATCCTTCCCCTGGCGTTTGTGCTGTGCTGTTCAAGCTTTCATTCATTCGAGCTTTGCGAAGGGTGGTCGTCCCTTGCGGAGATCTGGTGGCCGAGATTGGTTGGATTTGGTAGTAAAACTTAATGGTTGCTTGTCTGGCTGTGAAAAAGGGAAGAAGGGAAGTAAAGGAGATGGCATGATCGAAATACAAGTGTAGTCTTGAAAAGGTGGTTATGCAAGATGGGACTCTGGCTTTCCATGTAGATGGTGCTTTAAATGAGTTTTATTTTCTGTTGGAATTTGCTTTCACTCTTTCTGGGAAATGCTTTTGATGTAGTACGGTGAAGCTTAATTTCCCTTAGGGGTTTTTTTTTGGAATAGTACTGATCTCTGAGAGAGACTGCAAAACCATCCAAACTGTAGTTGAATTTCTTTTTCAACTTATTGGCTAATGGAAGTCGTTGCTGGGACGTAAGAGAATTGCTTACACCTATGTCAGAAGTTATCCACAGGAATTAATATTTGTACTGTCATTAAAAAGGCAGATTTTTTTCGGTTTGGTACTCAGATTGTTAGCTATTAATATGATAATTCCTTAAAAATATTTCTAGATCGATTTCTGTTACAGGAGTGTGTAGTCAACTTTACCAAATGTTGTGAGGAATGTTGGACAGAAATCACTATCTGAGACATAACATGCTAATTCTTTTTTGTTGTTTTTTGCAAGAAGTGTAAAATCACATCACTGAAATGGGAGGTGACTACTGATTTTGTACTGAAGTACTTGTTCTTTATTAATGTGAACTTTTCCTGAGTAAATTTAGGGAGCTGTGGCTTAAACATTGTTTTTTTCTTTCCTGCAATCTTCTCCTAGAGTAGGTGTTCCAATTATGGGACAGATAGAAATATATGTAGTCTAAAACTTCCAAGCTTTCCTCTTTAAAGGAGGCTTACTTTCAATCACATATATATACTGAAAACATAAACATTTCTATCCATTTTTTTTTTGTGGAACAAGTTCTTGCTATGGAACTACCCTTTCTGGCTTGAAGCTGTGTCATTCAGGATTCTTTTATTGTTGTAGACAGACTATGAAGTGGACATCAATATAAAGAATATATGATTGCTTCTTAATATGCTGTGACATTCACTCCAGGTTCTAATTTCATGGCTAAAAGCTGACTTACAGCACTGAACAGCTATTTAGAGGATTATTTCTTTGATGAGTGGTTTGGTACTTGTACTTCTTTGAATGTTTTTTCCTGCTATGGTAGGACTATGTTATCTTCCTGTAACACTATTATCAGAAGGAGGGTCAAAAATCAAAGGAAGAATTGATGGTTGGCTAAGTAAGTGCAAGGTACAAAGAGTCACCAACAGTAACCAACAACAAGGTCTCTGCAGAAGAGAGGTGGATGTTTCTTGTTCTTTAGGTTGGAAAAGCTGTGTTAGGGATAAATTGTGAAGATAGAGCTTGTTTTTATATGTTCAACAAGATTCCTTGTTAGCATAGTATAAACTGGCAGTAGATATTAGGAAAAACTGATTCTGACCTTTTTCTGTTTCTTGTAAGTGTTGGAGATTGTGTAATGTGGATTTGTGTAGAGGGAGTCAGAGCACAGAGATGACCAGTGTTACAATGTATGTGAAGAAAATGTGGGTTTTAGTCTTATTCTCTAATATTCCTATTCCTCCTTTCTTCCTTCTGGCCTCTTCCCTAAATTTGAAACTGCTCATTTAACTTTTTCTAATCAGTTACGCTTATTCATAGGAATTATTGTGATTACTTCACACATTGTAACATGGATGTCCCCATGTATGTGGAAGTAGCTAGGAAACAGATATTTCACTGTGATTTTGTTGATACTGTATTGGCAGTGACTTTTGCCTCTGTAGGGTTGCTCTTCAGATGCCATGCTCGTAGCAGAGCATTTTTCAAATCCGTTTCTTGAGCTTTATTACAGTGATAGAGATGTGAATCAGTCCCACCAGGAGACTTGAGTCAACAAAGTATAAAATACTATTGAAGTAGAAATCTGGTGGTGATGGCAGGGATTGGAAGTAGTGGTAGTTTTAAGGTTAGGTCAAGACTAAGCTGGGGTTTTGTATTCAGTTTTAAATTGCTTTCACTCTTGCATACTGTATTGTACCTTGCCAGGATAATGAATCAGCCCAACAAAACTGGGTTTAGTGTGGCCTTTTTTAGAAGAATATAAAAGCGATCACACCTTAGATTCACTTTGAAAACTGTGTCTTATACTTTTCATGAACTGTTAAAACAAACGTTTCTGGCAGTAATTCAGAATGCATAGATGAAGAAAATGTTGCCTGTGGTGCAGCAAGTTGAGAATCTGCACAGGCAGGAAGAGAGAGTGCCACATACTTCAACCAGATTGGAGTTGATTCCAGTATTGCCATTTGGGTTGATTTGGACAAATGTGTGGGAGGCATTTGTTACCATGGCCTGCAAGCTTGCAGATTAGTTGGCAGTTTGTGACTTTTAGGAGTTCTTTCCCAGGATTTTCTATAGGAAAAAAAAAAAAAAAAAGCCAGTAATTTTTTATATCTGAAAGGAACCAAGATATGGGTGCTTGTAGATGACCTAGTCAGGCTGTCAATGAAACAAAAGCAAGGACATTTCCCTTTCTGAAGAGTGTTCTTAGCTCCAGAGTCTAGGTCTTTGTAAGAATAGCAAAACCTTGCTGCTTCCAGGCAGTTGCAGAATAGAAACATTAAAAGTACTGTAGACAATACTCTGAATTACTAGTGCTGTCCTTCTAGCCCATCTTTTGGCAATACTTTTGATTTTTGTGGTTAATTAAATATATATTTTTTATTATTTTTAATTTTAATTATATATATATATTATTTATAATTTTTAATTAAATATATATTTTTTATTATTTTTAATTTTAATTATATATATATATTATTTATAATTTTTAATTAAATATATATTTTTTATTATTTTTAATTTTAATTATATATATATATTATTTATAATTTTTAATTAAATATATATTTTTTATTATTTTTAATTTTAATTATATATATATATTATTTATAATTTTTAATTAAATATATATTTTTTATTATTTTTAATTTTAATTATATATATATATTATTTATAATTTTTAATTAAATATATATTTTTTATTATTTTTAATTTTAATTATATATATATATTATTTATAATTTTTAATTAAATATATATTTTTTATTATTTTTAATTTTAATTATATATATATATTATTTATAATTTTTAATTAAATATATATTTTTTATTATTTTTAATTTTAATTATATATATATATTATTTATAATTTTTAATTAAATATATATTTTTTATTATTTTTAATTTTAATTATATATATATATTATTTATAATTTTTAATTAAATATATATTTTTTATTATTTTTAATTTTAATTATATATATATATTATTTATAATTTTTAATTAAATATATATTTTTTATTATTTTTAATTTTAATTATATATATATATTATTTATAATTTTTAATTAAATATATATTTTTTATTATTTTTAATTTTAATTATATATATATATTATTTATAATTTTTAATTAAATATATATTTTTTATTATTTTTAATTTTAATTATATATATATATTATTTATAATTTTTAATTAAATATATATTTTTTATTATTTTTAATTTTAATTATATATATATATTATTTATAATTTTTAATTAAATATATATATTATGTATATTTCCTTCAGTTTCAGGATAGCATGGGTGGCCATGTGGTTGTCTTGGGTTGTGTGTGGGGCTTTTTTGTTGTTGCAGGTTTGGGGTTTTTTTTTAAGTTTCACTTTCCTCAGAATTTGAAACAAACAGGCTTTTTCTTTCTCTGGGACCAGTAAAAAAGGCATTAGCATCTTTCTGAAAGAAAGTAATTTTGCTGTATGCCTTTCCTTTAGAATGTGAACAAGAACTGATGAGACCAAGCTTTTCAGTTTCAAAAGGGAGTTAACAATGAATGCAGACTATAAAAAGTGATGAATATGAAGTTTTTAGCGATTTGGGAGGTTTGCTCATTGAAACGAGCTCATATGAATCACTAAAAACATGTCATAAAACTTCACTGTGGTCTGATTTGTTTGGATGCTAAGTAATCTTGAAGCTATTGTAAAAATTGAGATATTCCGCACCCCCTAGATTATTCCTGTGTATTTTCCTCCCCTCTCTTTAGTACTGATCTCTACTGGTTGTCTGTCTTGTACAACAGCCCTCTCGTGTAATTGTAGCTTTGTATCTGTGTTGACCAAAACTTCGTGGTCAGCTGACTTTATACAGAGGAATAGAAAATGGTGAATGCTTCCTGCTTTGCAGGAAAGTTGTTGTTTATGGTAATGACCACTTGTCATAGGATTTTTTTTCTCTAGCATCAGTCTTGCTTATTTGAGCTTTGTGTATTTTAACTGCTGAGTGGTAATATGATGTTCAACACCATGTGTCAGTATTATGTTTGGCTTAGTTTTGGTAATGTGTTGCTATGTGCAAAGAAATATCCTCAGCATTTTTTATCCAGTGAAATGGCCTGTTATCTCCATTTCTCCCTATCTGGTATATGTGTTACTTCTGTCATTCTCCATACCCCAGCCTCCCTTCATGTCATAAGACAGAGCACAGAATTCTCCCTTTCTCCAAGTGACCAGGTTCTAATTTACACAGAGATGTTTTTTGAGTGGAAACAAAATGAATATTTGATACAAATAACTTGTAGTGGGGAAGAGGGAAAATGGACTCAATGACAACTGTCTTCCACCTTCTCAGAGGCAAATACTCTTGCTCTTGCCTTACAGTATTTCACATCAGTGATGAGCAAGTGGCCACAAGCCTTACGTTCAGAGCAAACTGGGCAGCAAAATAATGAAGCAGCCTTGTCTGCAGCTTCAGCACTGGGTTTGTTCTTAAGTCTCCCTCCTTGACCCTCTCCCAGTGTAGAGGCGAGTGCTTGTGCTGTGGTGATGAGCCTGTGCTGGCTGGCTAAAGGTCTGAGGTGTACCTGCCTTTAAATTGAGACATTGAGTTAGAACCATCGTGTTTGTGTAGCTACTCTTTCCACAAAAGTGTAGGAGATTATCTCAAAACTATTTTTCTGTGTAAGATGTGCATTAAATCAGCTTACCTCTCAGTTTTGGTATTGTGGAGAGAGCAACAAGCTGACAGGTATCACCTGCTCAGGCAGGAAATACTGATATTCATGTGAGGGAAGGAAGGCTGAAAAGGGAATAGTAGAAGATCATCAGGTAAGATCATTTACTGAGTATACACTCACAGCTGTAACTCAGAAGTGGTTTGCAAGGGTCATGCTTGAGTTCTTTTCCATTGTGCTTTAGAAAAACAGGAGGAAAAGCATGCAAGATTCATCTCCTGCCCTGTAGTAATTCCTAGTTTGAACATTAGATCTGTTTAGGGATTTCTGTAGGTCTAACTTGTGAAAAGTGTCATAGTGGTTACAGCTCAGGAGCTATCCTGTGGAATACTGCTGCTCTTCTTGGAGGAGAGACCTATTTGCAGGAGCAGTAATTAGAAGCCAGGTTCCTCATGTGCAATCTAATAAGCAGGGGCAGGAAGAAGAGAACACAGCCCTCCTTCCTTGTCAGAAAGCTCTGCCCAGATGTTCCAGGATGTGCAAGTAGAGGAGTCCTCTGGATGTGTTCTTCCTTGCCTGTACTCCCACCTTTGCAGGAAGCACTCTCTTGCTGTACTGTTGGTACAGAACAGGAGGTGGCTGAGAGGAGGTCTGTGATTGCAGTGTGGTGACACTGATTGCTTGCCTGGGCAGCAAGAGGTTAACCTTTCAGGAAACTGGGGAACGGAGCAGGTCCCAAAGTCCAGACTTCCTGGCCACATGGTTGCTCATGTTAGACTGTTTTGCAGAACTATGTCAAAGGTAGTGTGGGAAACCAGAATTTTTAGAAATTACATGTTATAAACATGACAGCAAGAGAATAATCATGTTTAAAACCACTGTGGGATGATGAAAAGTTCTGTCATGCTCTTTTAAGCTGTTGCAAATGACAGGTTAACTTTCAAGAGCAAATTACCTTTAAATATTTAAGAGGAGATCTTTTTCTAAACAAAAGCCCTATCTTTGCCTTTATACAGCTTGGAGAATAAAAATGTAAAACTTTGTTTATTTCCTTTCATAAAAGTTTAAAATCTAATTTCAGAGTAAATATTAGTAATCTTAGTATTGACATTTGTCATGTTTACTAGCTTTAAGAGGTTAAATGTAGTTTTTATGTTTTGTGCTAGCTTTATTTTCTAAGTAATTAAATCTCTCTATTGTGATATATGCATTTTCCTTTTATTGTATGTATGAATTTCTTCATGTGGATGATTCTTACAAAGCTGTAGTTCTTCCAGTAGCTTTGCTGTACAACTGTGGTGTCAGTTGCTGAAATAAATCTTTGGCATCATATTTTTGATAATGTGAAGACCCAACCGTAGAATTTGGCCTGTGCTAAATCAGAGTGTAGGCAAACCAGCTTGGGGGCTTTGATACCTGATTGAGTTAAGCTGCAGATTCCTGGTCAGCCTTTGCCCCTGGTGGTTGTTGCACCTCTCTTTCCTCTGTGTTAAGATTTACTTTGTATCTTTAACACACAAGTTCATCATAGAGTTTGGAGAAAAATAGAGGGCAATGTTAGTTCTTTATTTTACCTTTACTTTGCATTTTTATATAAACTGATGTTTTTTAGTAAGTAATTTAATTGCCCTGACATGTTTCTTTAACGTTGTGTAGGTAGTCTTAGCTGAAGAGGATAACAGTGACATGGAGTGTCCAAAGAAGTACAGGGCATGCAAAATATTCTTAAAAAAACACACCGTGAGGGAATCTCCCATCCCTGAAGTAATCTCCTTGGTTCTCCACAAGTGAAAGGCACTGGGGGTTGGTTATCTGCATGCTTGCTGTTGTAAGAATTGCCTGCTTGCTTTGGGGTCTTACACTGGAAGTTCTGCTTTTCTTGTTATAAAGCTAGTCAGTCTCTTTATACAGTTAGGGGAGTTGGGAATCTGTTGAGCAAGATTTCTTGCTAAAGTTTGCTAAGAAATGTGTCTCCTGCCTCTGACGATCTGTTTCAGGTCTTACACTGGTATAATTCCTTTAGTGCCGTCTTTGCCTGTAATTATTTCCATTTTGAAAACCTTTCCTAGGTGAAAATTTTGCTTTTGGGATATCTTTGTTTTCTGAAATGTATGTACATAACAAGGACTTTAAATCATCTATTGTTTTAAAAAAAAAAAAAAAAAAGGCTATATCCCCCTATGCTGGTCCTGGTCTAGATTCTATCAAACACTTCAAGCAGCTGCCTTTGTGGATGGTGAACCTTCCTCTTGTACCAAGGAAACATGATCAAGTAAACTAACACAGAGGTGACAGCTGAACTTGTTCAGTGTAATTGAAGTGTTATGTTAAGGAATCTCTCATCTGTATCATGAAATCTATTTCCTGTTGGCTTGATTCTGTGAGGTGGAAGTAGTTTGAAAGGTTTCTCAGAAAGCTTGATAATAATCTTCTATAGAATGGCAAATGATGATATTTCTATCTAAGGTGGTGATCACAGGTCTAACCAGGATGAAATGCTGACTAAGTTGATTAGAAGACATCGTTTCTGAAAATACTGTTTTTAAGTAGCTCTTGTAAAGTATTTATCTCACTTGAAAAAATTGCTGTGCAAAAGTAAGTTACCTTTAATGTTTTAGCTTCCCAAGTATCTTAGAATCTCTCACTTATTTGAAAACAGTAGGGAAGCAGACCAATTTGGGTTTATATCTAATAAAAGTCATTTTTCACCCCCTTTTTTGCAGGTGAGGTTAGTTTGGGGATGTGAATACAATGAGTGTAAACCAGCAAGCTCACACGGGGCCTCCTTATGGGCAACCTCAGCCTGGATATCAGGGATACCAGCAGCCTGCCTACGGAGGACAGTCACTGCCAGGGGTTCCTCAGTCGCAGTATGGAGCTTATAATGGGCCCATGCCGGGATATCAGCAGCCAGTCCCTCCACAAGGTACTGCTCCCTCAATACCTAATCATTGCTAACCTGTGAATTATGGCGTGCTTGGAATTTTTGCTGTTTACTTCCTATTGTAAGACTTTGGTTTCTTGTGGTAGTGATTATCTTTTTTTTCTCTATGTAATTTGCATGATGCTAAAATCATGTCGTCCCATATTCTGAGGTTATTGTGCTGTCTTTTGTCCAGTTGAGTAGGGCTTACTCTTTTGGTAGGTCATTAAATTAAGATGTTGAGAAACAGCCTGCTTTTTTCTCTATGTACATGTCCCTATGTTACTGAAGCATTTGGCTAGAAGAGTCTTCCTGGTGAGATTATGTTGAGATGCAGCAGTTAGGGACTGTGGCAGATTTATAATTGAGACTGCCTTACATTATTATATACAAAGATCTGTACTCCATCCTGAAAGATTAAGACATACATGTCTAGGTAGAAAGCTTATTTGGAGCTATTTTCTCTAATGTCTTTAAATTCAATAAAAAGTTTGTGGACATGTGGCAAGCTAATGTATTCCAGAATTTCACTGATTCTGCAGGATCAAGGATATCCATTATTATTTTTGTCTGTTTAAAAAAAAAATAAAAGTAACTCAACTTTTGGTTTCCTGCTTTCAAAAGACAGGCTGACTTTAATAAACAAATTCATGAGTCTTGGTTTTCAAGTATGTGAATTGCTTTGGGAAATCAATAATGACTTTAACATTTGAAATGTAGAGGAGAAAGTACTATTGCTTTGAATGCAAGTATGTCTGCCTTTTCAGATCACAGGGATGAGTTCAATTTTGCTGAAAACATGAACTTAAAAATACTTGTTTAGGTTTCAGATGGGTGTTCTAAGGTGATTAGGACTGTGCTGGTCATGTTAATCATCTCTGCACTATTCCCCCTTGCAAGTACATCTTCAGTCTTTTGCAACTTCTTGAATTTAACCCAGACTCAGTGAGAAGGATAGAATGATCAAAGTGCCTCTAGTTGTCTTGAAACAAACAGAAGTGGGGGACTGCAATTTGGGTGCTGAATAATTGCACTGTTGGATTTTTGTCTAGAGTTAGTAGAGTGGTGTAGTAAAACAGTTGAGTGTGGTGTGGTAAAGAACAGGTTATTCAAGTGCTCCATCTTCCTTTTCTTCGCTTAATCCTCTTCCTCACATGCTCCCAATCTCTTATAACAGCACTTTTAATCTGAGAGTTTTGAACTAATTTCACAAGGGGGTTGAATTCCTGTGAAAGCAATGAAAATCATCTCTGAGCAGAGGAAAGAAACCCTGCTTCCTGGGAGAGCAGAGGCAGAGCTCAGCCATCGAGCGCTGTTTGCTCGCTGGAGCCAGCGACTAAATCGTGTTTTCTGTCCAGTGGAAGCAATGGGGAGAAATCGGACTTGCTTTAATGAGGGAGAGCAGGGGCTTCAAGAAGAACAAAAATCACCACAGATTTGGAAAAGTTGCATCAATGCAGCTATTTTTAGAAAAGAGATTTTAGCTGTTAGCAGTGTGAAGGATGATTAGGGTATTTGTGAAAAGAAACTGATGAGCATTTTCTCTCAGATACTTCAAGAACTTTCTGACTTCACAAGCCTGAAAAGCATTGGTTCTTAAAGGAATTAACTTGCTTCTTCTAGATTATTTCTGGTTTGCCTTTTTAAGTTTTGGGGCAGCTCAGTAAGGACACACCTAGATATCAACTTATGCAGGTTAAAAATGCAGATTTTGTGCCAGTAATGATTGAGAGGTGGTGTGACAGTGAGGGCAACAAGATGGTCTCATTTGAGCAATAAAACTGTATTGCACTGCTCAAGTAGTATCTCATGTACTTTATTGTTATTATCAAGTAAAGGCCATGCACAGTTTGTGGGGATTTTTTTCCATCTTTTTTTTCTGAGACCATAATTTCTTGACTGAGCAGACTGTACTAAGGAAATCTCAGTTGTCAGGCTGTGCATTTTGGACCTGCTGTTTAGCGTTCCTATCTTTAGAAGAAAAAAATGTAAAATTCAGAGCCTTACACAACAGCCAGAGGTTGACCTGTCAGTGGCTGCTGAGTATGAAATCCCTGTGGAAGAGGGAGTCAGATGAACAACACATTATCAGAGACAGCAGACAGATGATAGTAAAAATAGTGACAGTTATCCTTTCTACCACCACCTCCAACACATTATGTTTACTGCAAGTCTTTGTGGCAAGACCTATTGAAGCTGCATAATGTAGAGGAGAGAGAATTAATTTCAGAGGCAGGAATTCAGGAAACACTGAGGGATAAAGGGAAAACTGCCAATGTTCTGTAATTTCAAAGTGGTTGTCTTAGGGATTTATTTTTAAAATAACAGTAAAATTGCTTGGGGGACTGAGTGGAAAAATGTTGAGAGCTGGTGCCATCCTTAGTCAGGGAGTGTTTTGCATCTGATTTATGTGACGAACCCTGACTCTAACGAAGTGGAATCGTGGGAATACCATGGCAGTGATGATAGTCTTTCTGAGGACCAGAAGTGGAGTGCTGTGGTGCTAACTGAAAATAACTGCTTCTTGCTATGAGAATATTGAAAGAATCAGGACAATTTTGCACCAGTCTTTTAGTCAGTCTATTGGTTTCCTTCAAGTGAGGTCATGCAGTTGAAAAGTACAAACACAATTAACTGAATACCCGTAACAGTTAGGCTGTAGATTGTTTTACATAGGCTTGCTTTATGAAAATGTAGTGTAAAGACTACATTTGTAATATGTTGTGCATGGTGGAAGAGAGGGAGTATAGCTTAAGGAACATGGTGGTAGATGACACGAGTTTTGTGTATGAGCTATTTTCTGGACTGCAGACTGTTCTCAGCATTGGAAAGGCTGTCTCTCAGTGCTTTCTCTCAGGCTTGATTTGCTGGTGTATTCTGTCTTTCCAGGTTACTTTCCTTCCTTGGGGTTTCCTTCGAAGGGCTCTCCTGTATCTCTGAACTCTGACACTTCTTCTCTTGCACCTAATTTCATAGGTAAATGGTGTCCTTTCTGTGGGAGTGTTTGTGCCGCGTCGCTCCTTCTGTGCCAAGTTCTCATTTAATACGGATACTTATCTCAAAGGTTGGGTACCTGGTTGTTCAGGCAGAGGTGGGTGGGACATTTCCCAGTCTATTTGTAGGCTGCATTCCAGAAGCATAAATAGGATATGAAGAAATAACCCTAGCAGAAATCCCTTATCCATGCAGATTCATAGATAACACTTGACTTGTGACTAATGTTTTCTGAAGTCTGATTTCAAAACCTAAATTGGCCCATTCAGATTCTGTCAGGTACAATCCTTAGTTTAAGAGAACTCACTCTCACCCTTAAGAGGGAAGGTGAGGTTTGAAATTACAGCATTGCAAAGAAGTGAAAAATCCCAGTAAACCTCTGGGAGATTGTTACTGGAAGTCATGAGATTTGTGTAGCTTGTGCTTTTGTTTAAGGGAAAAATAAGTTTTTAACTTCCTTGGCTATACTTAGAATCCAAATATACATTAGGAATAATTATTTTTCCAAAACTGTGACTTGAAGAAGGAAATATCTTTTCACAACTAGCAATCAAAATGTAAGAATTAGAAATGCCGCAAGAAACCATATTACTTTCTATTTTTTTGAACTAGTGGTATTTTGGAAGAGCTATTTCTGGAGGTGTCAATTTGTTTAGAAGATTAGGGTGTCAGAAGACAACTGTATAGGCTCAGGCCTTTGAGGAAAATCACAGGCATTTCCATTTTGAGGTCTGTAATGAGTAAAAACACTGCAAAGATATTGAGAATTTGTCAAGAATAATGAATCTTAGGCTAATAAACCACTAGATACCTCTACCTGTTTTCAGTGACTGTTTGAATGGTCTGTAGTAGGGGTGACAGAAGTATATTTGTGATGAGAACTAGAAAAAATACTTACAAAGCTTTTTCTGAAGTAAGCACGTATTTGTCAAATGGTATGCCTGTTAAATTTGGGGGTGGAGGAATTTAAGTTAATGTATATTTAAAAACAAGTGTGTAGGGTCCCTCCAATAATTGGATTAAATATGCCTTCAAGGACAAAAGATAAGAAGACCAAACAGTTTACATGTATTATCAAAGTAAAGACATTGGAAAATAGATGCGAGGTATCACAAAAGTAATTCAAAAGAAATCACATACAAATAGAGACTAGGAAATGCTTAGCCAGAGGAACAGTAAGATGAAGGTGCTGTAACAGTAGTTTAGAAAAGACAAGATTAATGAGATGAAAGTATATAAAAATAATAAATGTCTCTAGGAGTAATTAAATCCTGTCTCAAAATGAAGAACAGGAGGAAGTTTAGTAATAAAGAAACCCAAGAAATTATCAGTTATTCATACAAGGTCTAGTTAATTCCTTTACATCCCCAGGGTTGCTAAGAATTGGATGTAGTAGATAAGATAAAATATATGAGTTGAAACCTCATGCTTTAGGGTATAAATTATACTGTAGAATTGAGAAATGGCTCCCCTTATTTCCTATTTTGTAATGATTCTTCACAAGAAGGTTTCAGAATCCCTTTGAAACTTGCCATGCTGGTCACTGTCAGAGTGACACAACAGTGTGTGTGGGCATGGCCTCATGGGGCAATTTTAGTCATCTGTACTTAACGATACCCCACATGTGAAATAGGTTCCCTTGTGGTTAACAGGCATGGTCATACAATTGTTCTAATTACTAGCACTGTTAATATAGTATTGTTAAAAGAGAAGTTTGTATTCTCTTTTTTGGAAGTAAAACTGCAGTTGGTGTGCTGGTATTGTATCCAGCATTTCCTGGTCTGTGGAAAGACTGGTTTCTGAGGCAAATATATTTGGGCTGTGACGGAACCAGCTCAGTCTGAAAGAGGGGAAGGTATTTGTGTTAAGCCTCCAAGCTTGAGAGGCTGGAAAGAACTGTCTGTGGTGGCCCCCATTATCTTATATATAAATGCAATAAGTCATGTAGTTTTTGAAAACTGAATCTTCTTGCATAGCCTGCTTTTCCTTTGAGGTAAGGAAAATTGGCATGAAAAAACTGTAACAAACACTAGACTACACTGAATACTCTTGGTTTAGATAAAATAATTGGACTTGGAGGGGAAAGTGTTCAGTATCTTACTGACAAGAATGTTTATTTTTCTTCATAAAAGATGAAGTTGTCTTCTGAGGACCTTCCACAGCACATATTTTCTGCTTGATCTGTGTGGAGATGGTAACTAGTGACACTGGCTAAAAATATTTGTGCATAAATTAGTTGTTGCTCATGGAGTATTGTTATAGCAATTCTGCGCTTGAATTTTTCGTGCTACTTTGGTTCAAGCCTTTATTTCTATAAATTGTGATATTTTAGGGTTTTTTTCCTTACGTTTGTAGGTTCATTAAGAGCACCGCCAACATCTGGAGCTCCCCCTCCGGCCTCTGGAGCATCTCATCCTTCTGGCCACTTGGCATACAGTCAGTTTGAACATGGAGATGTGCAGAATGGAATTCCAGCCTCAGCAGCCCCGATGCAGAGGTGCATACGAGAAGAGTGAATTGTAACAAAATCCCACCTTGGTAGACTTGTGCTAGGTCTAGACTTTTTAGATCTAAATCAAACTAAGTACTTTGGGGTTTTATGGTGGATATTGATTTTTTTCATTGCTTTGTTAATGTTTTGGAGCAATGTTTTGCCTCACGGATATTTGTTGGACAGTGAGCATATCTGGAGATGAAAAACTTGTGAAAGGATGTGAGCAGTCACTTCCATCAGTGACTGATGAAAACCTCCTCTCCTCCTAAGACATTCTTTGTGGTGTTCATTTTCCCCTAAAAAAAAATCAGTTGTATCCACGCAACTGTAGTATTTGTTTCTCAGCAGTGTGAAATAATCTCTGCAGCATATGGCAATCTTTACTGAATAAGTTCTTAGTAATGATTCTGGGCCCTCTTCTGTCCCTTCTGGATGCCTGAGTTACTGTCATCTAAGGCTCTTTAACAACTTTTCCAGAGACATACTGCCATTACCTGTGTGGTGGAAGTGGCAATAGTCCTGCAGAGTTCCCATGTTTTGAGTGGCAGAACATTCTTACATAGCTGTTCAGGCCTTCCTGTTGCTCACCCTGTAGACTATGCAGCATTTCTGATTTCTTGCAATAACTGAAATGGAATTAACAAAAAGAGAGTATTTGTATTTTAAGAGCTAATAGATTTTGTTTTGTTTGGCGAAAGGGATTCAGATACATGCAGAATATGTAATTATTTTTCCAGAACTGAGCTACGGTGTTTCATGTAAATATCTGAGACCCAGACGGTGTTTATGTGCTAGAAGAATTTTAAAAGGCACAGAGAATTGTAACTTCTTCTATAATGAGGAATCAGTTCAGTTTGTCATCTTCCCTCTCAGGCCACCTGCTTCTCAGCCGTTTCTGCCAGGCTCAGCACCCACGCCTGTCAGCCAGATATCTACGTTCCAGCAATATGGCCCCCCCCCAGCCAGCGTGCAGCAGCTCAGGAATCACATGGCAGGGATGACAATTGGCTCTACTGCAGCCTCTGCTCCTCCCCCAGCTGGACTGGGCTATGGTAAGGCTTCCTGGCTACAGAAGTATGCTAATGATTTGCATTTTTGCTAGTAATTTCATAAAAGATGTATTTCTTGTCAGTGATTCATTACCATATTGTTATGGGAATTCTCTGGGTGTTGACATCTGCCGTACTAAACAGTAATTTTCTTAACTAATAAGGTCATAATTGGGGAAAACAGAACTGAGACAATTGTAGGGACAGTGCTGGCACTGCTAGATATGAATAACAAAGGAGAGTAACAATATTGGTCCTTGACTTGGTGCATCTTGTGAAAAACAGACAGTCTACCCCTAAGTCACCTGTTGGGAAGTCTACATGTCTTCCAACTGTTGTGCAGCAGCCCCATTGGGGAAAAAAAAGAAAAGAAAAAAAAAAAAAAAAAAAAAAGGCCCTGTAAATGTAAATCACAAAGGGCTGAAAATGAATGACTGTGTGTAGGGTTCTGCTGGAAGTGTAGAAGACAGTCACTTAAACAGTAGAAACTGAATGAACAGTAGAAACTGAATTTAGATTGAATTTAGATACTTTGTTCTATGGTATTAGTTCTACAATCTCATTGCTGTAGATTAGGGGACTTCTTAAATTGAAGACTAGAGTTTTGTCTTTATTATGTGTAAGCTGGTCTGACTATTTAAAAGTTGTTTTCCTAAAGTACTTTTTAACAAGCATCTCTTAAGACAGATTAGGAAAAATAGGAGTAGGTAGGGGATACAGATTTCCTTGGCCTTTTGGCAGTGTTTGTCAAAATTAGTCTCAGAAATCGTGCAGTGCTACATACAAATGGTGCTTCATGCTATTAAAGCCACAAAGCTCAAAAACAATCTTGATCTACAGGCTCTAACAGAGTGTGGAGTTTCAGGACAGAAACTTAGTCCAAGAAATCTATGGATAGACTTGTGGTGGTTCATGTTTTGCATATTCCTGGCTTTGCCCTTTTTTTCTGGCCCTGAATACTGAAATGTATTCTGATTATGTAAAATAAGCAGCTCAGACTTTGAAAGAGAAGGCAATGAAAGAACTATCGAGTTTCAGATCCCCTGAAGGAATTTCAGGTCTCTGATCAGTCTAGGAGAATCGTCACTTAGGATTGTCTCTGCTAGTATTGATAAGTTCATCTGAAAATAATGAAGTAGTAGATTTACTCAGGTGATCTGGAGCAAAGGGGTTTTTCTTGCATCTTAATTGTCTTCAGGATAGAAGAAAATTATGTTATATCTTTCTTTTTTTTTTCTTACCGGGTCCCCAACATCGGTTCCCCCAGTCTCAGGAAGCTTTAGTGCAACAGGATCTGGTCTCCACACAGCTTACAGTGCAAGCCAAGGACCCCCTCCTGCCAGTGTGTCTGAGGGTCTCCCTTTGGCACAGCCTCCGCTTCCTGGTCACACAATATCAACTCAGCACCTGCCTACTCAAGTTCCTGGTTTTACCCCACCTCCTCCTTCTGCAGGGGTTGGACCTTCCGCTTACCCTCCTACCACCGGTGCTCCAAGGCCACCTGCCATGCCAGGCCCACCACTGCCTGGGCAGACAGTTGCTGGACCACCATCATCCCAGCCTAATCATGTATCCTCACCACCACCTCCACCGCCTCCATCAACTATGGCAGGGCTGCACCCTGGGCCTCCCATGAGTGGTCTCCATGGACCACCTCCTCCCACTCATCCTCCTCAGCCAGGATACCAAACGCAGCAGAATGGTGAGTATTCCTAGCATAGGGATTTGAAGTTACGTATTCTCTGGATGCTGCAAACAGAACTAAATTTCACGTTGTCACTTGTGGGCTCCTGGCTCCACGTTAGAGCTCTCCTCTTGTTTCCTTGTGTTCGTGTCTGAGATAATGCCATATGTCATTCTAAGATATGTTATAATATGGGTTTTAATAAGATTAATGTAACTAAAGGAATTCTAACTTAGTTGGCCAAAAAAGTGTTTAGCAATTAGTGCCATAAATACTACCATAATTTGCAATCACAATTTTATTATGGACTCTAATTTGATGTCTGCAACCTTACCTGTTCAAAAATAGGCATCGGAAATACTGAAAAGCTTTGTTTTGTTTTTTAAATTTGTGGCCACTGTGCATATGCAATGTGTATGAAAGGAAAAGGAGTTGCTGTATTTTCTCCTTTAATTTGCATAATTGTATTTTTCTCCCTTGTAGAAGCTTTCACATCTTAAATGTATTTACAAGTAAGACCAGTTAAGCTTTCTGAAATAAAACCACTTTGAGCTGATTTTTAATCAATAACACTTACAGATAGCTGAGATAAACTAATCATGTGCAAATGTTAGAACTGAGAATCCCATCCCCCATGCAGCTTTGCACAGCTGGACAGGTAAATTACTTTAAAATGTCTGTTCAAATTCCTATGAACTGTAAACATACTAAGGGATTAAATTATACTGTACTCTGCAAGTGACTGGAATTGTCTAAAATAATATGAAATAGCTGCAGGTGATTACAAAACAAAAGAGAAAATCACACATTAGCCTATTACTGTAATTTCAAACAAGCCAAAACTGCCCAAGGAAACTCCTTGCATATCTTTAATGTGAAGAATTAGGGATCATCTGCTATCTTATTTGGCTGTTCTGTGTGCACTTTCCATTAGACAGTTCTGCAGGTAAATGTTCATAGTGCATGATCTTAATGTGCATTGTAATCAACAATTACAAATTCTAAAAGTGTTTGCAGTAGTTGCTGTTTTGGGCCGAGGTAGCACTAATAGAGGTCAGACTAAAAACCTCTGTTTCCTTTAAGTTTAGCTTTGAGGACTGTATCAGTTTGTTGGAATTGTTGGTAGAGCTGAAACACTGATAAATGTTTCATCATAATTAATGGAAAAGCACGACTTTATTTTTCTTGAGGTTTTTTGTTTTTTAATAATGGCAGGAAATGTGGGAGGTGCCAAATGAAGAAATGCCTAGTATTAAGCCACTGTTTGATTTTTATGTTCTTTTCTTGTTAAGGTTCCTTTGGACAGATGAGAGGTCCCCAGCCAAACTATGGAGGAGCCTATCCGGGAGCACCAAATTATGGAAGTCCACCTGGACCACCACCTCCACCAAAACGTTTGGATCCAGATTCCATTCCTAGCCCTGTAAGCTTACTTCTTCTTAGTGGTGTCAACACTTCCATAGTGTCTTTGCATAAAACAACTGACAAAGACCAAAGCTGAACACAGGTTTCTCTTTCCAAGGAGCATCAGTTTGTTTTCCTGCTTACATTTTTCTCTTCTATCCACCTTCAGTCTTTTGTGATGAAAAAGCCCAGAGGCAGTATTTTTCTTGGTGACTAAAGGAAGGGACTGCACATGGAAATCACTGCTCTAATTCCTCAGGTCTTTTTCTGTACAGTGTTATCTTTTGAGAATCCTTCAGGGCTTTGATTAAACTTGTTTCTCTGTTTCTGGATTCTTGCATAATGACTTTTCAAGGTGAACTAATTTCAGATTTTGAGGTGACAGTCTGTGAACTGCGTGATCTATGTTTAAAGCATGGATAGTAGGAGGTGATTGTAGTGCTTTTCCTATAATGTGTCAAAAAGCTGGTTTGTGTTTTTTTGGGTCATGAAGTCATCATGCTACATCAGTCAAATATGGACAGCTTCTCAAACTGGGATTGTCTTTCAGAGTGGAGGCTCTGAGACTGGATAAGCAGTTATATGTAATGGTTAGCAAGGATGAGTAATTGCTAACTAAGCCTGGTGGTGTTATTGCCACTAGTCTACTGTGCTGTTCCTTCCGCTGCTCTTGATGCTGTTTCTGCACTTCCAAACTATGAAAATAATGTAGTCTTGAGTTAGATCGGAACTGACGTTATTCAGAAGTTACTTCTGTTTTAAAAAGATTACCTCTTTAGATTCCAGCAGCAAAGCTTACTACTGTATTTTTTTCATAGAATGTAAGTCTTTAATTGCTTGCCTCTTTTCTCTTCCACTAAATGAAATCTCAAATGGCTTGTGTCAGTTGCCTTCATGTTAGCATGTTATTAAAGCATAAATCCTCAGTTTCTAACCAAAATGAGGTGAGCCAGTGCCTCCGTTAGCAAGGTGTTCAGAGCCAAGCACAGTATCCTGGCAAGACTGGTTTTGGGATCAGTGTATGCTGTAGAAGCTGATGTGTCCTGTGGCATGAACCAGTATCTAAATGTATCCAATTTCAGTGCTTGGGTAGGGAGAAGTAACAGTTAACTTTTTGGTTTATTCTCTTTTCTCTTTGTTTTTTTTTTTCTTTTTTTATTTGGTGGCACTCTTATTTTTACTTTAAAAAAAGCAACTTAATGAGCTGCCACCCCAGCAGAAACCCAGGCACAGAATAGACCCAGATGCAATTCCTAGTCCAGTAAGTGCTGTATATATGTCAATTGTAGTCTGTGTGTTGGTGACCCTCTGTGCATGCCTGAAACCTGAACTTCACCTTGCTAACCTCCATCATTAATCTTTTACCCTTTCCTTGCTGTCTTCTGCTTGCCTTATCAAAATGAGTAACATTACACCACATGAGGTTGCTAAAATCTTCTGTGATGAATGGTGAGGCAATAGAAAGCAGTGTTTCAGAAACAGATCATGAAGAATGTCTCCCCTTCACTTGGTCTGATTTTGAGGATATTGCTGGCAGATTCTAGCTGGCATTTTCAGTGTGAGCCAGTAGTATAATTACCCATACAATGTGTGTCTCTTGTCAGCATGCACACAACGTGAGCTGTTGTAGCCATGTTTTCTACCATGTTTTCATCAGAATTTGATTACTGTTCTTGATATACCAGTACTGGGCCACTGCTCTGGAGTTCTAAAACTGCAGATGAACTGGAGATTTTTTTGTGTTAATTCCTGATACAAAACTTCTAGTATGAGGCATGGGGAGCTATAAACATTCTCTCATTATCTGTGCTCATGCATAAACATTAAATTTTGGATTTGAAAATTTAATGTTTATGTTGGAGAATCTTATTTAAAGAAAGAAAAAAGCAGCTACCTTTTGGATTGGAGGACCAAAAAAAAAAAAACAAAAAAAAAACTTGGGGGTTTTTGTTACCCTGTGTCACTTCTTCCTCATAGTCAAAGTTCATAATTTAACAGGTACCAGTGGTGGGATCACCAACATCAGTCAGCCTGTAGACTTCTGAAACAGGACTAGATTTATTCTAGAGTAGTCACTGAAGCTATGGGAGGCTCTCTGCTGGCAGCTGACAATCTGTAATGAGAGGGTGGAAGTTTTGCCTTATGAACTTCTGCATTTCAGATTTTACTCTATGCAAAGGCAGGCATGTTTGATGGCAAAATAAGAGCAGAAGAATGATTGCTAGCTGTAATTCTTTCATTCAGTCGCCACTATGGAAATGTAGTTTGAACTGTGTACAACTACAAAGATAAGTGAATATTTTAGTTAAGTAAAACTATTTAATACATTTCCATTATCTTAAGGAAATTTGCAGTTGTGAAGAATTCGAAATACCAAGAAATTTAAGATTTTTTCAGGCTTTGAAGTTTGATTCATTGACAACTCTATTGAAATTTCACTTTCTGCCTGCCCAGAATTCAAATCAAACCCTTGAGCACCACAAAGTAATGAAGATTTCCATCTGAGCTTGCAGGCCATCTGTCTTTAGGCCAGAGTTAGAGTGGTTAGAAATAAAGACGTACTATGAAAACAGTGGGACTGTAGTGGAAAGAAAATGCCAGGTTACCTATAGGACTTCATCTTGAGGCTTACAGAAGCTTCTAATTCTTTTTTGATTAGAACTGTCAGAATTCCTTTGTCAGAACAGGGGAATACTGCCAAAAACTCCATTATTGATCTGAGTTTAGCTTTTATGAGTTCAGATCAGACTTTAAAACACAAAATATGCTGCTACTAAGAATACTTGGGGAAAAATACTATTTGCAGCTTGTAATTTATTGTTAGTCATTAAGTACAATTTGAAATCAAACTGAGAGGTGACTGCTTGACAAAATTCACTCGCTCTTCCTATTTTTAGAGATAGTAATGTTTACCTCAGGTCCCCTTTACACTGCCTTAGAGAATTTTTATTTTACAGTACTTTGAAACCAAGCTTCCGTATAATAACATGGTATGTTCCATCACAGATTCAAGTGATTGAAGATGACAGAAATAACCGTGGGTCAGAACCATTTGTCACTGGAGTGAGAGGGCAGGTCCCACCTCTTGTTACTACAAATTTCTTGGTCAAGGATCAAGGTAAAGTATTTTTTCTTTTCCTAAGCAAGCAAAGCACAAATCCCAAAGAGTCAGTGACAGAACTGTGTCTTTAATGGAAACATGCATTTTACCAACAGAAGCTTAGTTTCAGGTCCTGCGTTGATTTGATCTCAGCTTAGATTCTCCTGATTGTTTGGTAGCTAGTAACAACTTTGCAGGTAAAAAAAAAATGTTTTCAAGGCAGATACGTAAGACCAGCATTAGCAGAGATATCAGAAAGCAGCAAAATAAACCTCTTCTGTAGAGCTTTATAAAAAACATTTAAGAATTGAAATCTACTAGCAACATCATTAGAATTGGACTGGCAACTGCATTATTTAAAATTAAGACTGATGTGAATTGGTCTGAGGGCTCTGCAGAGAAAAGATATTTCATCTTTTAATTGCTGACACTTCTTTGAGTTTTAAAGTTCCAGAAGAAACTTCGGAATCTGATTCTGCCATCAAGTATTTTACTCTTCAGCCAAAATTACAAAACAAAAGAGTAGAAATGTTTGAGTAGAGTTTTCTGTCTACAATATGTTTTAGTCTATGAATATATGAAACTGAAATGCCTTTTTATATGTTTAAGTTGACAGGGAATCAAGTTCATTGGTTTTAAGGTCTTTTATTATATGAGGAAGTATTTTATTTTTAATTCAAATTTTCCCTAGATTAAAACTGAATATTTAGCTAAGCTCCTATTGTCTGTGGCTTAACGACACAACTTGAGGTGTCTGTTTCTGTTCTTGAATATAAACTTAATTTGTACTGAAATTTGTGGGGCTTTTTCCTTTGTTCTCCAGGTAATGCAAGCCCCCGCTACATCAGATGCACATCTTACAATATTCCCTGCACCTCTGACATGGCCAAACAATCCCAAGTTCCCCTGGCTGCCGTGATAAAGCCGCTGGCTGCGCTGCCGCCCGAGGAGGTGAAAAAACTTAACAACTTTGCAGGTAAAGCACTGTGGGCAGGAGAGTGCTCTCAGGTGTCAGCAGGTAACAGGTCTGTTTAGAAGGCATATTCAGGTTATGAGGACCATTACCAGGTAAACGTTGGTTCTCCAACAGGTGTGCAATAGGTATCTGTAAAGCAGAAGAATGTTGTGTTCAAAACATTTAATGATTTGACTGCCGTGATAATTTCAGGTTTTTTGCAATAGCTGTCAAGCGCTGTGATGAAATGACCAAAATACTGGGATGGTCACAAAAGGCGTATGCTTCCAGCTGATCTCAGTTTCTTTCTTAGTCTAAAGTATTTAAATATTTGCTAATCATAGGTGTTAGTCTTTTCTAGAATGCCAAGTTGTGAAATTGGATGAAAATGTATGAAACAACACTGTTTTAGCTGCCTAATATGCATGTACATGCACAGCACTGTGTGGGATGACAGCAGAACACTGAGGACTGAGCACTGCTGAGCTGCACTTGTATTTCTGCCCTTTCTCTCTGCAGCAGTTATTTCCTTCTAGGTGTAATGTTTGGCTGTTGAGCCTTTTACCCACTCGTGTTTGGTTGCTGAGAACATGAAAGTTCCAAGACTTTTAGAGAGTTTGACATTTCTTTAAGTAGTCTAAATACTCTGGCTACTGTGTAGTGTTGGCCTGCTTGGAGCAGTGACATGAAGACAAACAGGCTTGTTAAATTTGAATACATAGGTCTGCACTCTTCTGTGCCCTGTTAAACCTAAGTGTGGCATCTGTTGAGGAAAGCAGTTTCCTCTGGTCTTTTAAGGTGGTTTTTCTCCTGTTGCATTTCATTAATGTTCCTAAACTATGGTTTGAATTTTAAAAACTGGTTTGTGATAAAACTGATCTGTGGCTGAAGTATAAAAGGAATGCAATTTGAGAATAAGGTCTTACCTGAGAAACTTGGAGGCTTGTGGAGTTACACATTTTTAGAAGACTTACAAATACAAATAATAGTTGTTTGGTCTCCTGGTGTGTTTATGCTTTGAACAAACACTTGTGGTATCCAGAAAAAAAAAAAAAGGCTAGTATTGGAAAATTGCCCTGGAGACCAATCAGTTTCTAGTATTTGGAAGTTCTTTGTGGCAAGAGCAGACTCACTGTAGAGGGGTCCTTCCAACAGATGAAGACTCAGCTGTTCAGAGCAACAAGACTATAAATAGAGCTAAAACTTTACATACAACTGATGAAAGGATAAATGTTTCATGAAAATAACATCTTATGAAACTAAAGCATTCAGCTAAATTTAGGATATATAAAAATTCAGCCAAATCCAGCCTGGTTCCCAAAACCAGGAGCTTTGCCCGATGTTACTCACTGTTCAGAAAACCAAGCTTGAGGCTTTGGAAAGAATTATCTGTCTTCTGGGAGTAAATGATTAATGACAAGTTATGTATAGTGCTGGCTGTTTCCCCTGTACAGCATCCCTGTAGTTTGTCTACATGTTATAGGAGGAGAGGCTGAGGAAAAGAAAATTGTGTTGTCTTGAAGTACAATACCAACATTGCCTGCTGACCAGAAAACTTGAAAATTTGTTTCAGCCTGGGCTATGGGAAATGAGAAATGCTGGCTGCAAAACCATTGTACTGCCATTAAATGATTAGTGGGATTGAATGAAAAGACATAACACATCTGTGGCATGAAGGGGAAAGTGACTGGAGCATTTGCTTGTCTTCTGATCAGTGAATATGTTGTCTTTTAAACATGATCATAGATTTAGGTAACTGAGAGAATTAAGACCAGACCTTTACTGGCAGAAATTTTTAAAACAAGTAGTTAAATTTCTGAGCTATGTTCTTAGTTTAAAAGGTGCTTTGTACTATGGATGCAGCTTATAACTTGGATGACTTCTGTCTCAATTATTTTAAAGTGCTTCCTGCTCATTCTGATGTTGAGAGGCTGCAAAAGTTGCCAAGCATCCTATTCTGGTTTGGGTGCAGAAAAACTATTATAAGTAATAGTTGGAAAATGGAGTCACTATGTAGCAGTTTTGAGGACTTGCTGTACAATGGTGTCAAGACAGTAAGAGCTTGTTGTTATAATGTATTTCATGATGGAGTTTGAAAATAAGTCTTACCAGATGGAATTCTTTAAGGTAGAGACTATATTCTTGAATATATGGAATGCAATGACTGGCTTTGCTTTTGTCAAAAAGCTTGCTTTTTACAAGGGGAAGAGATAAGAGGTGAAGAGTCACTTTCAGTCTTTTGTGTTCACTTGGGATACATCTACTGGTGCAATGTGATCATGTTCTTCAGGCAAGCTACTGGCTAGGTGGGATAGCCCATTAATAACTCTAGCCCTCAAAACACTGCTGTGCTAGACCTTGAATTGAAAAGCACTTAAATACTTGTTCATGCTTCCCACATCCCCTGCACTCTCTCCCAGAGCTGCCAAATGCCAAATCCTATGCCATGTACAGGGATCTAGAAGTGACCACACAATGCAGAGCTTAAAACTTTCTCATCATCATGAGACCTTTTTTTTTTTTCATGTTTTTTTCTCTTGCTTCCACAGACCCTTCCTTATTTGGTAGACCATGGAGAATCCGGTCCTGTCCGATGTAACAGGTGCAAAGCTTACATGTGCCCTTTTATGCAATTCATTGAAGGTGGAAGAAGGTTCCAGTGTTGTTTCTGCAGCTGTGTCACTGAGGGTAAGGTTTCTGCTGGAAATCCCTCTCTGAGCTTTACTTGGAAGGTCTTTGAAGTCTTTGAACAAGATGCAAGCAAATAAATCTATATCATGTTATATGAATACTGTAATTTAGTATGTGTATTGCCTTGAAAAAAAAATTATTAGATGGCATGTTCAGTGTTTTGTTCTGAACTTTGTTCAAAAAGGAGCTTATGTGTTGTAGTATTGGAACAAATCTTTAATTTGAGGTATTTATAGCATAATGCCTGGTGGTTTAAAAGATTATTGTATTTTCTTAGGGTCTTTCAAAAGTATGGGGTTTTTAACAGACTCAGATATAGATCTAGTCAGTAGCATGTGTTAGGATTTTTTTTTCCCACAAAGCCTTTTTTTGTCTCACTAACACTCCTTAGAGAAGAGATTGCAGTTAAATCTGCTACAGCTGAATAAGAGTGTTCAGTACAGGCCAGTTAATATTAGTTGGTCTTCTGAATTAGTACAAAACATGCTTCCTTTTAAGCAGAAGTCACAATGAGCTGCTCATAGCATGACATTTGTAGATTTGTTTTGAAGGCACGGTGGAATGTAAGGTACAACAAACCTTATGATGATGATTTCAGTGTTCCGTTTGGTAGCACTGATGGCTTTTAATTGGCTTCTCACCTCACTGTACTAACCAAAATGGGGATTTGAAATGGCCAGCTTTAAAAAACAATTTTGTGTGGTGATTTTCTGCCTGCATCCAGTCCCAGTCCTGCTCACTCAGCAGCTCTATGAAGGGCTGTACCTGTAACAGCTGAGCAGAGGCAGAAAAGGGAGGGATGCTGAGAGACTGCTGATGAAAGCAACACTGTGAAAACACAATGTGGTTGTACCTAAAACTTGAGAAGAATTTTTGTTTTCTCCACAAATACCACCAGGCAATTAGCTTGTATGGAATGTGTACTTGGAGACAAGAGTGATAGATGCTTATATATGTTCTTAATGATATCACTGTTTTCTTTTGAACTTTTGAAACTTGGAATGTTTAGAATAGTTAAAATGTAATGAATAATGTCTTTCCAGGTAATGTCATTTTAATCTCCCCTGGAGCTGTATAGACAGCTGTATAGAGCTATATAGCCAGCTATAGCTGGAATAGATTTTGTCACCCAAGCAGTTCTGCAGGAGGGAGTGCCTGTCCTCCTAGTTCTTGGGACACAAGGGAAATACTTTGTTTTTGCAGCTTTTATAGGCAAAAATTTAGCTTTACTCCCATTTTATTTTCTGATACCTTGTACCAGCACGAAAGTACTGGGTGCTGGGCATGTGGTTGCACTTCTGTTCCTCTTTCTTAATCCACTGTAAGAAGTACTCTGTCTATTCTGATAAAAAGATTATGGGAGTCTTTGTACACGAGAGTGCCTGAAGGCATTTCTCTTGGGCAGCACAGGAAGGGAAGAAAAAACTGACTTAGAGAACAAAATAAGGAGTTCAGTATTTTAGTAAGCCTGACTTGAGTCACTAATGATATAGCCTGTAGTTTGTTTCAAACTCTCTTTTAAGTAATTTGTTACTACTTATATGGGATGGTTATATTTTTCCTTTGGACTAGATCCTTCAGAATAATCCTAAAAGTGTATGTAGTGATGTTTCTGATATGAAATGTAAAATGAGAATGGAAAGGAAATTCATGAAAAGTAACAGTAACTGTACTGTGTGCTGTCTGGTGCATGAGACAAACTGGAATAAGTTTGTAATTTTTTGCTTTAATGGTACTCTTAAATTGCATTAGTATTTTTAGTATTGTGTGCTAGCCCAGATTGCTAGTTCACTTTCCTGGAGTTTTGTTTGAAACAGCTGTTGTCATGTTGGCTCTCTAGTCACAATGTTTATGATGGGCATACCACTGAGCTTAATGATTTTTCCTTTCCCAGTGCCACCTCACTACTTCCAACATTTGGATCATACTGGAAAGCGAGTAGATTTCTATGACCGGCCTGAGTTGTCACTGGGGTCGTACGAGTTTCTAGCAACAGTTGACTATTGCAAGGTACAGTAGTAGCTTTTTACTGCTGTATTTATTTTCTTTTAAATAAAAAGACTATTTTCTTGTAAGTAAGGAAGACATGAATTGTCAGGGGCTGATTTCTAGCTGGCAGAGATAATTAACAGCATTAATCCAGCCCACTTTATTGTGTAACATGCTTGTTTGCTTGCTTACAAAACCAGTAGAGGTCTTGATCACACATGACATAATATAACTTAATAGCTGTCTCTGTAATTTTTTTCTGGAGCTATATAAGCAGCTATTGCTGCGCTTACCTTAGGAATTCTGCAGAGGGGATTCTTGTGCTGTAGTCCTTGAGAGAAAAGGGAATTGTAGGAGAGGTTCAATGCAAGTACAATAGCAACTATGCAATGTGCCACCTGTTCCCTAAGGCAGACCTTACCTATTGAACATCAATTTCAAATACAGCCATGGTGATTAAAAGCACAAGAATAGTGTGGAAATGTATATTTCAAAGCTGGTTTGCTTTTAAATTAAAGATTTAAATAATAATTAGCTTCTAAGGAATGGGAAAAATATGTGCAAGGTATTTATTAAAGCAACTTACAACTCTGCTGAAATATTATGCTGAGAAAATAGATGCCTCAATGTTGTGAGTTGATACCGGTTGCCTTCTTATGCCTCTGCTTTACTTGGAGTTAAGACAGAAAGTCCAATTGTTTTCTATCTGCATAAGAAGAATTTTGAATCAAACAAGATGCAATCTTCACAGCTTTTTTGAAACTTCTTCTGTTTTGCTTTTGTTCTGATTGCTTGTTCCAGTATGACCTGTAGACTTCAGGAAACTATTGACTAAAACAAGTTTTTCATTCCCAAAGAAAGCTGATTTTTAAGAAGGAAAATGTTGTAATCCTTGGAGAGGAAAATCTTATACTTTATATTGATGGAATCACCTATGACAGGTCTGGTCAGGTTCCAAAGTCTTGAGAACTGTCAGAAATCTTTCCTGTCTACTTTTCCAATCTAGCTTAGTCAGGTAAATTGATTATTAAATAGAACTGTTCTTCTCTGATCAATGGTAAAGTCAATCTAGGGCATTTAATAGCAGTCCATTTCAGACATAGTATCTTAAACATGTCTGTTAGTTGGAAAAGGATAGGAGAGTGAGCTGAAGAAACAACTGCTGCTCAGGCTTACAGAGGTACGTGAAAACAGCTAAGTTTTGACCAGCATTGATTTGTCTGTGTTAGGGAGCTGTTACCTGAGCTGCATTACCTGGCAATAGTGTGATTTCTTCCCTCTCTTCCACAGAATAACAAGTTTCCTAGTCCACCTGCTTTCATTTTTATGATTGATGTGTCTTACAATGCTGTGAAGAGTGGCTTAGTGAGACTAATATGTGAAGAATTAAAGTCTCTCCTAGATTATCTGCCCAGGTAGGTATATTGTGAACTGCTGTAGTCAATGCAAATGGAATGCTGTTACTTTTTCTCTTTAAAAATGATAGAAATTAAAAAATATATTTGATAAGACTGTCAAGCTTTTCTTCAGAAAAAGGCCAAACAGAACATCTTTCTTGATACTCTTTTAGGTGAAAATAAATTTTACTTCCTTTCATTTTCCCCTTAATGTGTTGGCTATGTGTAATGGTTTATCTGTCTTCTTGGATGTGAAGGCAAGCATGTCTCTTACAGGGAAGGGAACATGGAGGAATCAGCCATTCGAGTGGGCTTTGTCACCTACAACAAAGTGTTACACTTCTATAACGTGAAGAGCTCTCTGGCACAGCCACAAATGATGGTGGTCTCAGATGTGGCAGATATGTTTGTGCCACTCCTTGATGGTTTTCTGGTGAATGTGAATGAGTCCAGGACAGTTATTGCCAGGTAATATAAATTGATTTGCAATGTGTGTAGTAAAATACTTGTTTGGTAGACTCAAATATGCTTAATTGTCATGTTAAGTCACTCCATGTATTTCAACTTACTATACTTTTTGAGATTAAGCTAGCACGGTAGGATGGGGAAATTGAAGCACTAAGGGATTATTTGGCTCATAGTCCAGCTTGGCAGAAAGTGTATATAAGGGGAATTGGTGCAGAAGGGCATTTCTGGGGAGAAAAAAAAAAAAAACAAAAACCAACAAAATCCAAGCTCAAAAAAACCCCACCTAAGATAAAGCCACAGCAAAACACAAGTAGGATGATGCAGACTGAAAGAATACTGAATCACTGTCTTTAAGTCAACTGCCTAAATAACTGCAAACTGAGACAACAGGGGTGCCCAGTTTTGTTTCTGTGGAGAAAACAGTAAGTGGGATAGAGAAGATAAAATCTGAAAGGACAGAAAGAAAGAAGTCAGTAAAATTTTGGCAAGCTATTTGCCATGGTACTTGCACTGTAATTAATCTATGATGTGTAGCTAAGTACATTTTGGGAAATAGACCTGGAACTGCATGTTTTAAGAGAAAATTTCCAGCCTGCTTTTTAATGCATTAAATAAGCCTAAACACAAAACTGTGGATTAAACTTATTAATCTTTGGGTAGTACACAAGATGCTTGGCAAACAGAGGCCAAATGTCTTAGTATTTCCTAAGAATTTACTTACCTATGTATATGGGAATACATTAAAAGAGAAGAGCAGTCAAATAGGCATCAGTTGAGGCTGTATAGAAGGCACTGAGGATATGGATGAGAGAAGCCAGTGAAGAACAATACAGCAATTTTTTTTCCATAGATGAGATGCCAAATACTGTAAAAGTTATGCAGATTTACAGATATGTTAGAGACTTCTGTTTAAACAACCTCACTCTTACAAATCATCAACTACACCTTTGTGACTTGTCTTATTGAATGGGATCTTGAATTCCTTTTTTTTTCCTTGTTCTTTGCTAGTTTGCTGGATCAGATTCCAGAAATGTTTGCAGACACAAGAGAAACGGAAACTGTTTTTGCACCTGTGATTCAAGCAGGGCTGGAGGCACTGAAGGTTAGTAAATGCATTTTTATGACAAATGGTTTTCAGCCAAGTACTCTGAAGTTCATATTCTGCTAACACATACTGATAAGACAATTCTAAAGATTTTGTAAGCTCCTTGTAATAGATGCACTTCATGTAGGGAGTATTTAGCTCATTCTTGAGGTGCATGAAGTTTCTGTTTTGTGCAGCTATCTATATGTTCTTTACCCAATTAATTTTTCAATAATTATTTTCAAAGTGCAGGAACGTGGCTCACTCTCAGTTGTCTGTGTGGGTTTTGCTTTAAACTTTACAGAACCTACAGGAAAAATAAGACCTTTCAGCATTAAAGAACCAGATGCTGAAGTCTGCTAAGTCTCATGGAGGTGTTCTGTAGTTCTGTGTCTTTTTAATCCTGTTCTCTGGTAAAATATTAAGTAAAAGGAGAGAATATTATCTATTGAAATTGCCTGTAACAATGTGCTAACCAAGTAAACTTTTCCTAAAGTTCTTCCATTCTAGTACTTCATCCAGACATAATTACATGCATGGTTTAACTCTGACTTGTATCTGCTGATCAAATTGACTGGCTGTATGACTTCACCCCAAACTCTTGACACAGCTCTATTTGCCTGTCACATCAGTCAGAAAATCATTTTAGTTGGAAAAGACTTCTACAATAAGCCAAACATTTAACCAGTACTACCAAGTCCTGCACTAAACCATGTTCCTAAGTGACACTTCTACACATCTTTTAAATAACCTCCAGGGGTGGTAACTCCACCACTTCCCTGAGCAGCCTGTTACAGTGACAGCCCTTTCCATGAAGGTTTTTTTCCCAATATTTAATCTAAACTCAGCTGCTGCAATTTGAAGCCATTTCTACTTGTCCTCTCTCATATTACATGGGAGAAGGGGCTGACTCCCACCTGGCTACAACCTCCTTTCAGGTAGTTGTAGAGAGCAAGATGATCTCCCCTGAGCCTCCCTTTTTTCCAGGCTGGACAACCCAAGTTCCCTCATCACTCCCCAAGCAAAGTGCTCCAGATCTTTGACCAGCTCCATAGCCCTTCTCTGAACATGCTACATCATCTCAGGGTCCTTGTAGTGAAGGGCCCAAAACATGAAGGTGTAGCCTCACCAGTGCTGAGTACAGGGGGAATGATCCTTAAAAGTCTCTCTTAAACTCTGTTTCTGTTACAATTGATCAATCAAGAAATATTGACAATTATAATTGACTTTTTACATAGTGCATGTGTCAGAGGAAATAGCCTATTAAACATTAGCTAGTGTTGGCATAGGGTGTTGATTTAAAATTACTGATCTGGTAAAGCTCACATTGCAAAATTCTTTGTATTTCTGTAGATTTTTTCCACAAATTCAGTAGCTGCAAATCAGAGAGGAAGACAGTGCAACATGTTTGCACAAGACCTTTTGTATCTGGGTCCTGCTTTTGCTGTTCTGTGTCCTTGGAGAAAGTCCTTTTCTCCCTGCTGTGGAATTAGCACAAATCCAGTAGAACTTGCTTTTCTGTAACTGACCAGTAATTTGTGCTTCCTCTGTTGGACTCCAGTCATGTAACCGAGTGACAGTGAGCCTGTGTGTCTGGTAGAGTCACCCTGACATTAAAAGACTCATAAGGTTGCTTGAATGTTCTTGAATCACATCTTCTTTTACAATTTTTGTAAATGTTTCTAATCTCTATTATTGCACTCCCTTTCCTACAGGCAGCTGAGTGTGCTGGCAAGCTCTTCATTTTCCACACCTCTCTGCCCATTGCAGAGGCTCCAGGGAAGTTGAAGAACAGGGATGATAGGAAACTGATCAACACAGATAAGGAGAAGGTAGTAATGGTTTGCCTAATCCTTACATAAGGGTGTATATTGTGATCTGTGTGGAATAAAATAAATGAAACAGCATTTTAAAAAATACAAGGACAGCACATACTGTAACTGTCCGAGCTAATATCTTTTAACATTCCACTTTTATCTTCTGTTCCCAAGCAGGGCCATGGAGACTTGACACATAAGGACAGCTCTAGTCTGAGAACAAGGAGAGTTAGCTCTAGGTTATACACAGGGTAAAATACCAAATCTGGGTTAAAGTAAATGTGCTGAATTTACAATTAAAGCAAAATGTGTAGTAATTTTCATAATAACTAACGGTTCTTCAAAGGCAGAGTCAGGGAGAACTTAGATGATTCTACTTTGCCTGAAGAAAGACTTAAATTATAAAAGACTATTGACTGGGATTATAAACTGAATCTCACTTTGTTTTTCCTGTACAAACTTCTGATGACATCTCTGATTTCCTTTCCTAGACTTTATTTCAGCCACAGACAAGCTTTTACAACAACCTGGCCAAGGACTGTGTGGCCCAGGGCTGCTGTGTGGATCTATTCCTGTTTCCAAACCAGTATTTGGATGTGGCGACGCTGGGTGTGGTACCCTACCAGACAGGAGGCTCCATTTATAAGTATGCGTATTTCCAGGTAGGAGTGACGTGGGCTCAGATCGGTGTCTGATTCCAGTAAGAATTATCCTTTAGCTCAGAGTTCTTTTTTTCACAGTGGGAATCACAGTGAAGAAGTACTTCTTTGGAAGTAAATGGCTACTTAAATTTCAAGATAATTAGCAAAATGATTTGGTAGCTTTGTATCTTTATACAAACATCTCTGTTAATAACAAAACCCAACAGGAAGAGCTAGGCTGTTACCTTTTAGCACAATATTTTATTAGCAGACCACTGAGCCTGATATCACGGATGACTTCTAAAGTAAGACCACAGGAAGTAGTATCTGGTTATAAATTACTTTATGGTTTATGAAGCTGGTCTGATTTATGGAAGTGTGAGACTTCAATTGCTGCTTGCCTTCTAGCTGGAGACAGACCAGTACAGATTCCTGAATGACTTGAGAAGAGATGTCCAGAAAGAAGTGGGATTTGATGCTGTAATGAGAGTGCGCACAAGCACAGGTGGGTGTTAGCATGGAGAAATCTTAATAAATTGACCACTTCGAGCATGTCTCATGGGAAGAAAGAGATTTTCCTGTAATTTAAAACACATGGTGACGAGGCTATCCCAAAAGCTAAAGCTTTGGAATTCTAAGACTTTTCTTAAGATTGCAAAGGTCCCTGCTGAAATCTGCCAGGATAAGTTGGGTCAGGGTCAAAAGGGTGGCTATCTTGCTATGCTGTTGGAATTGGTGGTTCACGTTGGGTTTTTCCCTCTTTTAGGTATTAGAGCAACTGACTTCTTTGGAGCTTTCTATATGAGCAATACAACTGATGTAGAGATGGCGGGTCTGGACTGTGATAAAACAATCACAGTGGAATTCAAGCATGATGATAAATTGAGTGAAGACAGTGGTGCACTGCTTCAGGTGAGGGGGGGAGGCTTTGTAGAAGTGAGTTGACAGTTGAACTGAATTATTAGACACTTCTTCAGCAATTGTTTGTTCTTTCTTTCTGCATCTTACCATACCCTTTCAGCATACTTGTTCTCAGGGTCACCTAGACTGCTTCAAACTGCAGTCCTGTTTTCTAAGACCAGGTCCCTTAACTGCTAGAATTGCTGCTCGTTACCTTTCATTGACCCTGATTCTTAGCATGTACTTTTAGCACATTGTCCAAGTCTTACGTAGTTACCTTATTTGTTTATGCATCTGAGTCCTAGCTTTTAATGAAGTATATTGTAACCGTGCCCTTCTTATTGTAGCAGGACCTCATTTCTCTGTCCCCTGGCATTTTTGTCTCCTGCAGTGTGCTCTGCTGTACACAAGTTGTGCAGGACAGCGACGACTCCGCATTCACAACCTCTCCCTGAACTGCTGCACGCAGCTTGCTGACCTCTATCGCAACTGTGAGACCGACACCCTCATCAACTACTTGGCTAAGTATGGTAAGGGTAAATGTGGAAACCAGAATTGCAGCCTTTAACTGCTGCTAAAAT
This sequence comes from Aegithalos caudatus, assembly GCA_013389925.1. NCBI lineage: Eukaryota > Metazoa > Chordata > Aves > Passeriformes > Aegithalidae > Aegithalos > Aegithalos caudatus. Next base: position 687,033 of record WEIU01012615.1, on the reverse strand, counting down.
GCCTGGTTGGTCCCCCCATGACACCTGTTTATTCTTCCTGCTTCAAATGTCAGGTGGCAGTTCTGATACTTCAGTCAGTTATGGGAAAGAGCATAAAGCTGTGATGGTTGTATTGCTGCTTAGGATGAGAGGTACAGATGGAGGGTGTAGGCTTATTCTTCATACAAATTCTTTTCTAAACGTTTTAAAAACACTTTGTGTTGCCAGCTGTCTGAATTCATCCTTGTATTTATTTTTGGGCTGTTTTAGTTCATTCCTTAACTGTTGCAGATTTTTGCTCTGGCAATAGGAAATGGTGGCTCTTGTTCATAGATGTGGGTTACATGTCATGCACTTGTGCACTGTACCCTATTTACCCTTTCTAGCTTGCAGTAAAAGCCTAGAAATCCAACAGCAATTGAGAGTTGTGCGTGTTTATTGCCATTAAAATGAAATAAACAGTCAATTTTCAGACCATTAATGGAAGATGGCCAGTCTATAAAAGGAGTTTTTATAGAATGCCATACATCCAATTATGATAAGTATATTTTAAGTGTATAGGAGATAGACAGTTCAAGATTATGTAATAAAATTGAGTAAATGAGGTTCTTCAGGATTTCAATAGGAATATATCATCATTTTCCTACAAGTTTGAAGCAGAAAGAATAAAGGCTTCCATAAAAAATATAATTTAGATTTCCTTTGTGGAAGTAGTGTTGAGGTTTTGCTGTTCATGAGCAATCACTTGACAGCAGTCCATCTCTTTCCTCTCTGTGTGCAGCATATCGTGGAGTCCTGAACAGTCCAGTGAAGACTGTACGAGATGCACTGATCAACCAGTGTGCCCAGATCCTAGCCTGCTATCGAAAGAACTGTGCTAGTCCCTCTTCTGCTGGCCAGGTAAACTCCAATGCTTTCACTTGAATACCAGGCTTGGAAATTAAAAAGTGATGACAACTTCTTCCTACTTAGCCTGCTCAAAAAAAGTCAATTCCTTTTCTCGGCAGAAATTTGCAAAGAAGAGACTCAGGAAAGTAGATACACTACTACAAGTAAAACTGTAGTTGAGAATGGCTTCTTGGACATCTGTCTGGAGCCCAGGGAGCACTGCCTGCATCAGGGAAAGGTTTTATGTTTCTTTTGCAGTCCATGATATAAGTAGACTATCATCTTTCACTCCTTATGGCTGTACCATGCTGTTGGTTCATGCAAGCCTCATTTTGTCAATCGATAGCTTATTCAGCAAGACAGCTGAGCAGCTTCTTTCTGCTTGTGACTTTTAGCTTATCCTCCCTGAATGCATGAAGCTGCTTCCTGTGTACTTGAACTGTGTGTTGAAGAGTGACGTTCTTCAGCCTGGCCCAGAGGTGACAACGGATGACCGTGCCTACATCCGTCAGTTAGTGACATCCATGGATGTGGCTGAAACAAATGTTTTCTTTTATCCCAGGCTTTTGCCCTTGGTGAGTAATTCAAGATCTTCTTGGCACTTGAGGCTTGCTGTTGTCTCATTGACTCACCTTAAAGGTTGACATTTATATTTTAGCAAGGGAAAGTGATTTGAGAAGTATTTGGGGATCTTTCATCTGTTGGGATATTTCACTTAATTTTGCTCAGCATTACTGCATCTTTTGAATTTTTTGGGGGATACTTTCTTCCTGAGCTGTAAGTGTATAACTAGCAACAAAGAAAACACTTTGACCCTTTCATAGTCTTTTTAAAAAGTCCTAAAGCTTACAACTTCTTGTAGTAATTTCCATCATTGAAAGGTAACTCCACATACTGTTCTGACTTTTTGTTACCATAGAGGCTTGAATAATACTAAAAACTAATTACATTACTACTCCAAGAGGTGATATTTCTACTTGAGTTTTTTCACAGAAGCCTTAAGTTCTCTTTTGCTGACCAAGAGTCTCTGAACTGCTTCTGTGGCACTTTGAGTAAGGAATCTAAGGAAGATGCTACTTCAGTCACAATTATTGCAGTCTTGAGAGTCCTAGAGATGAGAAAACCATTGAGGTCTTCATGGCAGAAATTTTCAGGACTTCATAAGATGTTCTTGTTTTATAACCTTTATTTTACTTTAATTTTTATTTTCTTGTAAAACAGACCAAAGCAGATGTTGACAGTGATTCCTTGCCAGCAGCCATTCGGAACTCTGAGGAGCGTCTCTCCAAGGGTGACATCTACCTGCTGGAGAATGGCCTGAACATCTTTTTGTGGGTGGGAGTCAGCGTGCAGCAAGGCCTGATCCAGAACCTCTTTGGAGTGTCATCCTTCAGTCAAGTTAGCAATGCCTTGGTGAGCTGCATGGCAGTGTGGGAGCTAGAGTCTGTGATAGTCACCCAAACTTAAAACAATGAGAAAGCCAGTAGGAAAAATAGCATTTCATTTTTCCTAATGGAAATGACAGAAGCACAGATTTGTGAAACTAGCGGAAATGTTGATAGTCAGGGCATGTCAGGCATGCTTTTGCCTAGGTTTATTTGACAAGTCATATCATTAACAGTCAAGAGAACAGTTGATATCTACGTGTAATAATTAATTGACCCTTAAATCTGATGCCATGTTATATTCTCTTTTAAGTAGTTGAAGTCAAAGAGATTGTATGTTAATGGGGGTAGGTATTTCTCTACCCTTAGACAGTATGCCAAAACTGCTGACTTTCACATTGTTCTGCTTCCCAAGACTAATGGGAATTGGGTATGTTTCATTCCAGAGTACCCTGCCAGTCCTGGAAAACCCCTTTTCAAAGAAAGTGCGATCTATTGTTGATATGCTTCAAGGGCAGAGATCCCGCTACATGAAGGTAAAAATGTCCCCAATTTACAGTTTTAAATCCCCTTCCCTTTTAGTAGAGTCAGGTAATGCCTGGTAATTTAGTCCTGAATTTATTCTTCCCAATCTCATAAATGTTATTCAAAGTTTTCAAGAATCTGAAAACAAATTTCATTACTTTTGGAGTTTTGTGCTTACCATAGTTCTAAAATTCAGTTTTTTCAGACCTATTACAATACACTACTATATGAACCACATATGTGCTTTTTTCCTTCTGTTCAGAAAGCACTGAGGCTTAACCCAGCTGAGTTATGGAAGTCAAAGCACATAAGCCATATATGCTGTGATTCTAGCTATCTTGGGGGTTTTGAACGTTTAGCTTTTTGCTCTATTTTCCCCATGAAGATTAATTCTACTTACTGTTGGTTTTGTTCTTGTTTTGTTTGTGTTTTTGTAGTTGATAATTGTGAAGCAAGAAGATAAGCTGGAAATGCTGTTCAAACACTTTCTAGTCGAGGACAAGAGCCTGAGTGGGGGGGCTTCATATGTGGACTTCCTGTGTCACATGCACAAGGAGATTCGGCAGCTACTGAGCTAGAGGAGTGAGTGGTGCTAGAACTCAGCAGTGACATTTCAGTCTCCACTAATGACCTGATCAGAAGGCCCAGCGCCCTCAAAAAGGACAACATAGAAATCTGTACAATTCCATAATTTTTAATACACATTGCATAAGCAGAAATCCTTTGAACCTTTCCCAATCCCATATGAGAGATGAAATATTTTCCTGGTGAGGGCTAAAAAAAAGGCCTTTGATACCAGGTCTTTTATTTGCATTTAAATTGTTTCCTGTGCTTGGCAGGAATTCACCCCCCACCCCATGCTCGCTAATCCTGTTGTAATGAATGTAGGGTTTTTTTCAGTTCACTGTACATGATTCAACATTGGGTGAAAAAGCGATAACTCTTCAAAATTTCTGGTAGCTGCTGTGCATTTGTGTGGGTGCGTGTGCATGCTCCAAGTGTGAAGAGGATGCACAGGTGGGGAGGACAAGAGGCAGGTCAGATGATGGGAGCTGGAGCAGCCAAACATTTTGTGTCTCCTCTAAAGAGGGAAACATAATCTGTCAGAGCACAGATGTATCATGTGGCTGTCTGAACCAGAAAGCCATGAAAAATGAAATGAATGGTAAGCCAGGAGGCAGCAGGGCAAACTTCTCTCCACAATCTCCCCCGTACTATAAGTTGCTGTGCAGAACTGTAATGAAGTAATCAATAGTTAAGTGGGCAAAAGTAAACAGCTTCTGAACAGTGTAGGGGTAGAGATGGTACTTCTGTTCATGTGTGGTGACTCCTTTCCTTCTCATTGCACAGCTCTGCATTGTCCTACTCGATCCATGTTCCATGGCCTCTCCTGCAGAGTTCCTGTCTGTCAGATGGTGGTGGGAACAAAAGCTTCTTAACCTTAAGCAGAAAATACTTTTAACAAGGTGATGGGGGACTGTGTAGGAACCAGATGTTAAGGAAGTGGCCATTTTCAACCATATTTTTGTGAATCATAGCAAACAAGCAGGAATTTGATTTATACTGACATGAAATTGAGATGGCTTTGTACCCTAAAATACAAGGAAGGGGATACAAAACCTTAAGATTTAGACTGTACTGTAATAGGTATTGCAAGTACCTGATTTAGGTTATTGACAGCACCTGGGCCATAGCAGAGTTTCATTACTGGATGTTTATACCCTCCACATTCTATCTACTAATCAGCTTGCACAAAACCTTTTATAAATCTGTTTGTTAAACTAAAATACCTCAGACAGATTAATCCATCCACTTTGGCTGCTCTTCTGCTACATTTTGAAAGGGTGGATGAGAAGAATCCTGTGAAGAGGGAGCTAGTGTAATCAAATTCAGAATTCTAAGGGCTTTGCTTATTCACTTTTGAAAGGGGGCTTGTATATTTTGAACACTTAACAGGTGTTCTTCCAATACCCAGGAGTTTAAGCTACTAATAGCACTAAAAGTGAAAGGAAGAATGTGGATGGACTAGAGAACATATTTTCTGGGCTTGATATTTCATAGCAAAGTCCTTGTTAAGATCAGAAAAAAAATCTGGCTGTTGTTTTAGTTGCATATCCTGTAGCATGTATATAAATCCATTATTCTTCTAATGCTGCTAGTTTGTCTTCCCTCCCATCACTACACAGAAAGGGGAACATGAAAATTGTAATGGAGAAACTCTTTCAAGATGTAGTTGACAGAACTTTCAGCGTTTTTGTATGAATGTGGCTGACTTTTTACTCCACGTACTGCCTGCAGCCAAAAAATCTAGAGGATTTTTAATCAGAGGGGGGGAAAAAAGAACTTCCCAGGAATATAATGCACAGCAACCACAGACTTCCACAAATACTAATTTCTAGTATTAATATTGGGGGGTGTGGGGGTGGAAATGAAATCATGAATGAACCTTTCATTTTCTTCACTTGTTTTTCCAATGCATCTTTTAATTTGTAAAGAAATAAAAATATATTAAGATGTATTTTATGTCATTGTTAGTAAATAAACACTGCTTATTTTTCCAAACCCTGTATTTTGCGGGAGGGGGGAAATGGGAAGGGCTGAAGTCTAGCTCATTGCTCCTTTACAATCCAATCTTCTACTAACCGAGTTCGGTCTTTTTTTGTTGTTGTTGTTATTCGCACTGAATGATAAGAAATTCAACAAGAGTCAACAGACAAAGGTACTGTTTAATCTCAGTGTTTCTTCATTTATGTGATTGGTTTTTGACTTTTCTGCCCTGTCTGAACTTCCATTTTACAAAGAAATTCCCTTTTTTGCTAACACAGTTTGAGTCATTGATTGGGTGGGAGTTTTTTGGTCTACTTAGGTAAATATTGCCCTTACCTTGTGACAATGTCAAGTTAATGACTTCTGTAGTCTTAAAAGAGCTCATATTTCAGAGTTAAGGGTACCTGGGTGAATTGGTTTAGGGGGAATTTGGGTTTTGGGGTTTTTTTGGGGGGTTGGATTGTGGGTTTTTTTTTGCTGGGAGTGTTGCTAATTGCAAAAATAAAGTTCAGAGTGAACTGGCAGTGTTATTTTGACTGTACCCGTGAATATTACTGTTGTACAGTTTGCTGATAACCTTATAACAAATCTGTATGAAAGCACAAGACAATCATTGCTAAATATCCAATAATACTAAATTTGCTGTAGAATATTTTTGAGATTCCTTTCCTATAGAATGTACATTATGTCCAGAATCTGCCACAGAACTGGCGTGATAATGATGGGCCTTGTGGAACTTGTACATTAATCATGTGGAGTAAATTGTGCAGCACGTTCTGATGCTCATGGCAATTGCCTTGGAGAGCCCCTGTCTGTTACCTTCTCTCCTGGCCCGAGTGGAGGACACGGTGGTGCTGTTGGAGCAGGGCCAAGCAGTGTCTACACCTAACTTTTCAAAGGAAAGGAAAACTATTCCCTCTTTAACTTGTTTCTAACACAGCTGAAGACTAATTATTTGCCTTGTGTCCATACTAACTAATGTCCTGTATTATAACTGATAACTCATAAGTATTATCTCTTAACAAGTTAATGTGAAACTTTTAGCAATTGTGTAACTGAGCAACTGAGTGGCGATTCTAGAATATGTCTATTGGATTTATATAGTGTAGCCCAAACCACTTTCTCATTTACAGAATATTTTAATAATGTAGGAATTACTCAAGGTTGGTATAGAAAAGCAGCTTTCAAGGGAGCTTTAAAACTACCTGTAGATATTAAAAAAAACCAAAAACCAAACAGTTGATTTCTGTTAGTAAAAGGTGTTTTCTGTTCCTTCCCTTTATGGTCTCCAGCAGGAGCTGAGCTGGATGCTCTTTCTTGTAACAGCTGACCGCTTGCTTGGTGCAGGAGCCCTCTCTCTTGCAGGTGCGTTCAGTCGCGGCATGCTGTGCCTCCGGGGAACAGCTCGGCTTTATCGCTGTCAGCTGCGGGGGCCGGTGTTAGCACAGACGGATGCGGGAGCGGTAGAGGCGGAGAGGTTGACAGCAGCTTCAGCCCCGGTACGGTGGGGTTGGGAGAGAGCTGCCAACAGGTCAGCTCGTCGAGCCGCTGCGGCGAGGCTCAGGCTGCCGCCAGAGCAGGGGTCCGTGCCGCTGTCCGTCCGAGGCACTGCAAAGGCGCCTTGGCGCTCCGAGGTGAGAGGTGGCGAAGGCGGTGCCGCCCCTGTCGGGCCCCGCCCCGTGACGGCACCGCCGGG
>WEIU01012615.1:665122-679978 GCA_013389925.1 Aegithalos caudatus | reverse complement strand
GCCGCCGCGTCGTACCGCGGGCCCGGCAACAACGACACGCGGAGCAACAAGGCGCTGCCCATCCTGCTGTGGTGGAGCGGGAGCCTCTTCCCGCACTTCCCCGGCGACACGGAGCGCATCGACTGCCCCCGCGGCTCCTGCCTCGTCACACGGAGCCGGCGGGTGGCCCGGCACCGCCGCACCAAGGCGCTCATCTTCTACGGCACCGACTTCAGGGCGTACGAGGCGCCGCTGCCCCGCCTGCCCCACCAGACCTGGGCACTCTTCCACGAGGAGTCCCCCATGAACAACTACGTGCTCTCTCACTCGCCCGGCATCCGGCTCTTCAACTACACGGCCACCTTCCGCCGGGAGTCCGACTACCCCCTGACGCTGCAGTGGCTGCCTGGCACCGCGTACCTGCGGGCCCCGGCCGTGCCCCTGGCCGAGAAGGACGCGTGGCGGCGGAAGGGCTACGGCCCGGTGCTGTACATGCAGTCCCACTGCGATGTGCCCTCGGACAGGGACCGCTACGTGCGGGAGCTCATGGAGTACATCCAGGTGGGTGGGCCGAGCGCACGGGGAAGCTGTGGCGCGATGCTGCTGTCGGGGTTGGGAACACCTGGCTGCCCCCCGCTACCGCCTTGTTTTAATGGGGTTTGTTTGTCCTTGTTTTTAGCCGAGACACGAATCGTAACGGGATGCATGCTGACCACAAGCTGGACAGAAATAGTTGTATTCCTTCCCAAAGCGTGATCTAGACTACACCGCATGTCAGTAGGTAGGCCTGATGCAGATGTTAGATGTGGAGTTGTCTGCTCTCGGGATCAGTCACAAGCTGGGCAAAAGCCTGAATAAGCTCTGAATAAGCTTGATCTTGTGGATTAAGTGCTAGAAGCTGCTGAAATCTCTGGACTTTGATGTTAGCATATAGGAAGGTTGTCCCTTTACAAGCCTCGCTCCCGTTTGAAAGTACCTAAGTGAAGTTAAAAGGCAGGTTGCTCTGTTGTGAGAATCTGCTCCTTACCTGTGTTGTGCTAGGACCATGTTGTTTCTAAGATGGCTTGTACTGCTGTGGTACAGCTGATGTTGAGTAGCTTCATAAAGTAAAATAATGCCATTTCTCCAAGCAGGAAAAATGCATACTGCATTTTTTTTCTCTTAAAAAGTGTGAAGGATATTAGATTTTGTTGTTGTTGTTGTTGTTTTTTAAATCTGGTTTTAGCCTTGGCCAGAGACTTGTTTTTCTAGTGGTTTCTGTTGTATCTCTTGGTCATGATTCAGATGCTGCATAAGGTCATCAGGTACTGAGTAGTGAAGCAAAGGCAAAAGAATTTTTTTAAATGGCTCAAACATGTTGTCTTGTATTTTTAGACAGTATTTTTTTTTACTCCCTGCATCAATTTTTCTCAGTCCATTGAGTGGAAAAATTTTGTCCGCTTGCTGAGACTGGCTGGAACTCTGTGTAATAACTGTTTGGAAAAGCACTGGATCTCCTAAGTGGAAAGAGAATGTTTGAAATGACATAGAGTCGAATGCTGTTCCATACTTGTCAGTTTCAATTTATCTGGTAATAATTACATTTTTTGGATGGCATCTATGCAATCCCCTCGTCCCTCAGTCTGTAGTGTGGCCGATTGCTGCTTTTGAAACTCCGCACTTGGTTTACTCTAAAGCTCGTAGAACTGGGGCTCTAGGAATAGTCTCAAGGAAAAGAACTTGGAGTGAAAATGAAGCTAAATAAATGTAGCTAAGAACTGATCCAAGTTAGGAATTTTACAAGAACTACAAGATCTGAAAATAAGTTCCAGGGGAACAAATCACTTTGTAAAGATGTCGTTTGTTATTTTAGGTTGACTCCTATGGGAAATGCCTGCATAACCGTGAGCTCCCCAGTGAGCGACTGAGAGACACTTCTACAGCCACTACAGAAGACTCTGAATTTATGACTTTTATTGCCAGATACAAGTTTCATCTGGCCTTGGAGAATGCCATATGTGATGACTACATGACAGAAAAGCTGTGGCGTCCCATGCACTTGGGTGCTGTCCCAGTGTACCGAGGCTCCCCAGCTGTGCGGGACTGGATGCCAAACAACCTCTCCATCATTCTTATAGATGATTTTGACAGCCCCCGAGAGCTGGCAAAGTATCTTGATTTCCTGGACAAGAATGGAGAGGAATATTTGAAGTATCTAGAGTATAAAAATGTTGGTGGAATCAAAAACCAGTTCTTGCTGGAAAGCCTGGAGAAGCGGGAGTGGGGTGTGAATGACATGACTCTGCCCAATTACCTGAATGGTTTTGAGTGTTTCATCTGTGACAAAGAGAACACCCGGGTCAGAGAGGAGCAGGAACACAAGAAGTCTCGTGGAAAAATTCCAGCTCCCCAGCCTCATATAGCTCAGTTCAAGCACATGGGATGTCCTATGCCAACCCCTGGGTTTGGAAGTGTTGAAGACCTCTCTGATGGAGACAGGTAATGTGCCAATATTATGCTTTTTGAAGGAAAAAAAGCTTCAAATAAGCTGTAACTTTAATAATGCTTTGTACTTAAAGGAGCTCTTGTTTCTATATTATGTCTTGAGGGTGGTGTAGGAGTCCTGCTAATACTCTGTAACACTGAGGCTGAACGAGAGGCTTGGACAGTGGTGTTAGCAGTTGAAAGAGTGTGAGACCCTCACTATATTCTGTTAAAATGCTCTGTTACCTCAGGCGATGGGGTTATCCTGTCTTAGCCTCTTTGCTTGAGGGAGGGAAGTTTTTCAGTAGTGATGGTAAAGCACTTGGCAGCCCTGAGACAAAAGCAGCTCTGTACCTCCTTACAGAGTTCTGCATTGAGAATGGGTTGCAGTGAGAATTCGCTGCAGGCCTGCTTGACTCCTGTAGGCTGCAGAGCAGAAATTAGGCTCACTCAGAATGCGAGACTTAATGCTGTTTTGTGCGACAAAACTCTGGCTGTGTTCAAGGATGCCATCCCACTTATTTAGGAGGGACTGTGCAGGACAGAGAACAGACTTGAGTAGCTTCTTGTCCCTTGTTTTCTGTTAGCTAACTGATTTAGCTGGAGGTTTTTTATAGTAATGCCTTTTCTCAGTCTCAGTAGCAAAATGTTTTTTTCTTTGTAGTGTGCTATGCAGCACCCTACCCTGTAGAAGTATTCCTATTTTTCCATAGGTTTTCTGTTTGAGCATCAGGTGGCAGTAGAGGAGTACCTGTGAAGGCACACACAAAGTTGCTGCCAGTGCCACTTGCAGGCTCAGGTGCTTCCACCATTCTTCACAGGGGTCATCAGCAAGGAGTTTTGAACAGCTGGTCCATAATTCAAGCAACAGTTTCATCCCATGGAAGTTTCCCATTTGCAGGCATGAGATGTGTCTGGAAAAATGGTTCTAGGGAAGCTTTGGCATTCACTGCTATTTACTTTATAAAGATATGGGTCCAGCATTTCCAAGGCATTACCATGGGCATTGCCTGTGAAATACAGTGGTTTCTCTCTGATAAGCATCTAAGCTTTAATAGTTTTTATTTGCAAAATGGGACATGATTACTTAAAATTCTAACTGGTGTGACAATAGCATAAAATTGCCATCAAAGCATTAGCTAAGCATGCCCATATTTTGTCTGAGTTTCACAGTAATGTTATTTAACAGTGTGATCAATTTAGATGATTGCCTACTGAGCCAGTCAGTGGAGTGTTTTGTTATGTTAAAAAACATCATTGTGGAAAAATGAAACAGATCTAGTGGGGATACAAGTGATAAACTATATGCAACATACAAGGTCTGACTATAAACACACTGTGGCTTGTGGTTCTGGAGCTCTCTGAACTCAGAGGACAACAAAGAAGTTTATGTTAGAGTATCTACCCAATTACAGTAAGGTTACACTACACATTTGCATGCTCTGTTACCCTTATTCCCAGATGTAATTTATTTTTAGGGTCGATAGATATGCTAATTGTTGGAATGCTGCTACAATCAGAATCTCTCTCTATAGGTATATGTATCTGGAGCACAATTACACCTTTAGCTGTATATGTGGAGATGTGGGTTCTAAATCCTCACACTTGTAGCCTCACTTGTATTTAGACTGCTGGCTTTCACATCCAACTGAGCTTAAGCAAAAAGCTGTAGAATGAGCAATTGTATATGTCAGGTTGTGGTCAGTCACTACAATCTATTGAATTCTTAGCTGCTTTGTACAGAAAATTCTGAATTGCAGTGCTGCTGCTGAGTATAATATCTATTTAGGGGAAACCAGAATTCCCAGTTATTCTCAAACTCCCATCTTTGTAAGAGAAATGTTTGACTTGTTTCATTGATAAGGGCTCATTTTCCAAAAGTAGGATGTTTGAGAATGTAACTGTAGGAACACTGAGTGACAATTTCTTTTCAGTTACCAAAGTTTTTGTCTATGGTGGCATAGGAAAGAGAAAGAGTGTGCCTTTGATAAAGGAATTGTGAAATCATTGTGGTTTTGCTAGTTCTCTTTTATGTTGATGTCACAATTTATTTTTGATGAGAAAAAACGTTAAGTGTATTAGATTTGCCAAGTGTAGGATGGCCCTAGAATCCCATAATTGTCCGGGATTAAAGATAAATCTGTATCTCATATTGATAATGTTTCAAGTGAATGTAATTGGTAGTTTCTGGTGATTTCTACAGTCCTGTTCATCCTGAGATACTGATTTTTCCCAGTTTACAGAATTAGAGTCAAATTAATTTCTTAAAAGAAAGAAGAATAACAGAAATTTTAAATTACTTTGGATAAAGTCTTCACTTGGATATTGGAATTCCTTTTAGTGTTGTTTCTGTAGAGTTCATTTGGAAGTGGTTTGCTTTTCTGTTCCTTGCTGCCACTTCGTTTTGGGTCTAGTACTTTATGCAAGTAGACTCATTTTCCAAACACGTGCCCTTATTCAGTGCTGCTAAAAGCAAGTAATTCATGTTGGCAGTCCTTGAACAAAGAATAATGAATTTAGCAGGTGCATCCAAATGGTAAAAAGGAACCTTTTGGAAGATTTTTTTTGGGGTTTTTTTTTGGTGTTTTTTTTAAGCAGAAGTAATCTTTGTCTATGATCTTTCACATTGGAATCTGTGCTAAAAGCTTTGTTTTGGGATCTGTGTTGGTGCACTGTGATGGCACAGAAGCTGATTCCCATGGTGTACAGGCTGCCACTCCTGTCCAAGGACAGGCACTGGGATGTTTTGTGCGTTTCTTGCAGCCTTCCTGGAGTGGTGGGTGACATCTGCTTCCAGGCAGTGCAGTCACACTGGATTCAGTGTATGGTGTACAGAGGGAAGGCAGGAACCACTGTACTTATTTCTGGGATTTGGAGGGAGAAGAAGCAAAAAAATCTGTATGACAGTTAACAAGGATTTGGTAATTCATATGGACGTACTATAAAGAGTAACATGTTTGACCCTTTTTTCAAAATTTGTGATTTGTTTCTGGGTAGCAGAAATAATGGAGAAGAGGTAAATAACTGGCATACCTTGATACAGCACAAGTGAGAGAAGTAGTCCATATAGTTATGAACTGGAAAAGAATTGCTGAAGTTTGCAGTGATGCAGTCTGTACTATGAAAAGTTTGAGACTCTGTGCACTGAAGAAGAGACAGCCCATACTTGACCATGTAGTCTGGAAACAAAGAATAGAATCTGTGTAAAGGAATATAATGATTTTTGTCTCTGTTTTCTGTAACCTGGGGTTGTAGTTGTTTAAATGGATTATCTGAAAAAAAATCCCTGATTTTTAGGCTGTTATATGCATACTGGCCAGGGAAAGCTACTCTCAAAATAATATAAGGACTCTGTGATAGATTTTATTTTCACAGAAGTTTTTATTCTCTACAATTATTAATTTAGTCTCTCTGGCTAACATGATAGTGAGAGTATATGCTGATATTTCTAGAATGTTGTAAAGCTAACAGTAAACTTATTTTTGCTATAGAAAATTTTCAAAGCAAGTTTCTTTAAATGGCTTGGAGCACAGTGGCACACTAACAACATACTTTGTCATGACCATCTCTGGGCCTGTTTTCATCTTAAGGGAAAAAAAATACGGTTTCAGTGCTATGACAGCTGCAGACTAATGCATTTTTTAATTGTTTGTGATGGTGTCTCTTTTTTGTTTCAGTTGGAAAGAAATGTGGCTGCAGGATTATTGGCAAAGCCTTGATCAGGGTGAGGCCCTCACTGCTATGATTCATCGCAATGAGTCTCATCAGGGGAGGTTTTGGGACTACATGCATGAGATTTTTCGGAAGAGGACGAGGCAACACTGACCCATCTTTGTAAGGACTTGATTTGAAAATTGCATTGCAAGTTGAGACTGTAAATTCTTACCTCACTTCAAATGTTTGCCTTGAAAAAAAAAACACAAACAAAAACCTCTCACAGAGACAATTCTTTCTGGTGCATGAAGTGAGTAAGTTTTTGTTATGATTGGATTTCAGCAGTGGAAATGTTAGTAACTGCTTTGAGTTTCAGCTCTGTGGTGTGAAGCCACTCCTGACTTGCAGGTGTCAACATGTGGGGCAAAAGAGGAATTTACTGTCCTTTTGCATTTGCTATACTTATGTCTTACATGACTTCAGGTGCTTGCTCAAGTGCCCTAAGTTATTTCAGGGATTTTTTAAGTCTTCAGAATATTAGTTGTTTTTTTAAGTATTTTATCAATCACATATTCTCTTCATTAAGATGTACTTTTAGCTGCTATTAACAAATGGCTTTTCCAGTGAAGGAATTACAAAAGACACATCTGTGAAGAGCAATCGTGCCTTATGAAATTGCTGCAATAAAGTCTCCTCTCCCCAAGTAACATGTCTCAAGTACTCTTCCTTTTCAAGGTAACTGAGTAACTATGGGCAGGTCACTTAACTCTCTGCCTAATTTTCCTCTTTTGATGACTTCACAGATCATAGGTACAATGGGGTGGGAGAACAAATTATTTAAGTTGCAACTTTCAAAGTATTTCACACCAGAAAGTGTATTACCTGGTATTGTGTAGAGCAAAATAAATTTCTATGCTTTGGTTCTTTTCAGTTTAATTAAATCTGTAATCCTGACTCACTGTTATCTCAACTCCAGCAATTCAGAGGCCTTGGATTTTTTTCTTTTTGAGCATGTGCAGCTTTCTGCAAAGACAAATACACTTTTAACAGTGGTGCCTTTCCAGTGGTCTCTGCACTTTGGATAAAAGTCTTGAAGTCTTTGTATGCTGAAATGGGTGATCAGAACCAGGTGCACTGAGATGGTTTTGTATCTCTGGCAGTCTTAACACACTGCGATCCTGGTCTGTGACCAGAGTTCCTAAGTGACAACATTCCTTGCTGCATAGCCTGTATTGCTTACAGATATAAATAAACTCCACTGTTAGCTGCCATAGTGGGTATCTTTCTGCAATAATTGATCTTGCACTTCAGGGAAACTAATTAATTCAGCATCGCAGGTTCAAAAGCACAGGTAAATATGGCCATGCTGCAGTGATGTCTCTTAATGGTATAATGCTATTTTCTTTCTCCATTTCCCCTCCACCTTCAGAAGTTAACTACTGACTAAAGAGCCACAGTTTTTGTGCTTAAGACAGATTGTTGGTAATCAAAGTCTACAGTCTGTTGTGTAATTTGATTTTGTAAGGCAGTTTATGCATTGCTGTGGGAAGTCTTATGTCTGTCAGTAAGTTAGGAACAGCAGTGATTCTACATTCTCTCCTAATTACATCACTGTTTATTGCTTAGTGCTGTATGGATTACTTAATATATTTTTCTTTCCCCTCAATTTCCCCTTCATAATATTATAGCTATGGTATTACAGGTATAATACCAGTATAGGTAATGATCACCTCAATGTTTGCCTCTGAGGTGACATAACAATGTTGCCATGTTAAAATCAGGGCACCTTGACAGCAAAGATTTCAGACTATCACTGGATTTTTGTAAATGTAGAAAATTCATGCACTGTACATTGTTCTCACCTAATTGTTTTTAGAATAAGAATGGGTTTTTATCGCTCTAGTAATAGTAACAAGTGATTCTTCAGCTAAAATGCATTTATCTGTTTAAGTTCCTTTTTTTCAGTTAATCCGGAGACGTGAATACCTAAGAGAATATATCTGAGTTAATTGTTAAACTGGATTACTAAATCAAATTAAAAATTACAGCTGTAATACAGATGTACAGATTAGGATTGAAGAGGCCACTTGTTGAGAAGTAAATTAAAATAAAACAAATTAAGGCTGCTTTAGTTCTGAATATTGACTTCTACTAAACAAGTTAATGATATTCAAGTAAATTGTTTGAATTAATGCCTTCAGTTACTTAATGTCACTTTTCCATGTAGAAAATAATTCTGTCTTCTTTAACTGCATTGTCTGAATTAGCTATATTTCAAATTTATTTCTTACTCAAGTGTTTGATGCAATAGCCAGGAGGAGAAATTGTTGTCTTGCTTTTTGTACTAAATATAAAAAATAAGAACCAGGTACTAGCACATGCTGCTTTTACTGTTTTATCCTGTACTTTAAGTAGATTTGTCAGAAGTGCAGCATTTATAATAATTTCCAGATCTGTATTATAATTTATCTGCTGTTGCCAAAATGAGACATGCTACATTTAATGCCCTGTTCCTACAGGGGTAACAGGAGGAAGTACCAGTGTAAGTATGTGCATCAGCACTTGCTTAGTCCTTGATGAGTGATGTTCAAAGCCCCATTTTTTGTCTTCCTGCTCAGCCACATGAGCATGGTTCTCAGCTAACAGTAGCACTGAAGATCTGGTGGTACAAGCTGAAGAACAGCTAGCAAAGTAGGTAAAAGCTTCTTCCTTGGGGCCCTGATTTGTTCATTTGCTAATTCACACCCCAGTATTCCTTCACCACTATATACTTCCTGTACTCAGTATATTACAATCAACAGCCAACAAGTATTTTGTTAGTCCTGCAGGGTTTCTTTGTTGTTTTGCTCTGTGTCTGTACTACAGAAGGCTGTTGCTTTGAGCTTGATGACTGTTGCCAAGCAGGAGTATTTCTGATTGTCATCTATCTTCTTAAAATGGATATGAATAGAGTACAGATCTGAAAGTAACTTTATTACAGATATTCTGTGGGTTTTGTCTGGTTTTCAAAGTACAGCTTCCAGTTTGTAGTTGAGTCACAGTTATTTGATAGCTTTCTTTTCTGAATTTTTAGTGTCTTCCTAGGTTTAACTGTTTTTTACAGTCTTAGAGGTGGTGAGCTTCTCAAAAGGTAATGAGTATTCCACTCTTAGCTGTGAAGCTCACAGAAGCCTTGTTTCTTTTGTATTTGAAGTTTTTTCTGTAGTAATAGATCATACTAGCTTTCATCTCCTCTATGTCACAATACTTCCATGATTTATAGACTGTCTGTTGCCTCTATTAATATAGTAAATTTATTTCACTTTTTATGTATGGTGTGCAAGAATTAAGGCTGGAATATTTATTCAGTGCATGGTGTGAGTACTTTGTGTAGCTGCCAGGCAAATTCTGCAGGGACAGGAGACGTGGGAATCCTGCCCAGCTGGACAAAGAGTTGTTGCAGTTGTATTCGAGGCTGCTGACTGACCTTCACAGCATCCACTCTTCTGAACAGTAAGGACTACAAAATGTTGAGTAAACATTTTGCCATGGCTTTGCTTTCATTCTCTCCTGTTACTTGGAGGAGGCAGCAGAAGCTGGGGCTCATACCCTTGAAGAGTTTGCAATTAATTTACTTAATAATGTATTTGAAAGGATTACTGTATAGTGCCAGCATGTACTGCCAGTCGTAGCCAAAGCAAATTCAATTTACCCTCCTAGCTGTCTTTCTACTAATGCAAGCATGTGAAGGCAGACAAGCAAGAAGGTCACTACTGCATTGTTATTTTGAAAAAGGTTCCTGATTTCTGTTTTTGACTGCTAACTGGATTTCTCACTGCTTTAAATCCAAACCAGCAAGATGGTGGCTGAAAATCATCACTCATATTGTGCCTACTGGAAGGCGATGTGAATCTCAAACTGAACAGGATAGATTCAACGTTTGTCTTAATCATGTTCTTACAGTGCAGGTACCCATATTCATAAAAACTGAGACTAATCAGGAATTTATCAAAGAAACCAAATATTGAAGATGATCACCCATGTAAATGCTTTGGCAGGCGCCTACAGACTAGGGTGAGTGGCTTCACTGCTTGTCATGCATTGTGCCTGTTTACTGTGTGACTAGAGGGAGGCTTTCAAAGCTGTCAGGATAGCTTTATTCACTAGTATTAATGTTCTAAAAATAAATACCTCCTCATTACTGCTCACATGAAACACCAGTAGATTCTATTGATGCTGTGTCTCAGAATTGACTTGACGAGCTAGAATAAATTCATGCCCTCTGAGAGATGAGAAACAAACAGCTTGACTGAAGGTTAAAAATCTAGCAGTCCAATGCATTGCATTGATTGGAAAAGCCACAGTTCTCATTCTCCTGCCAAAACTGTGATACCACGTGCTGACTATTTTTTCAGTTAGAAGCTGGTTATTTTATTTACTGAACTAGTAGTCTGTGTTTTCTTGCAAGGACTGCAATTTGTAGGAAGCGTACAACCTCACTGAAGAATATTGATTTAATACCTAACACTATGATTTCTAGAACTTAAAAGGAGTTCAGAGTTTCCTTTTCTTATTTCAGTCACTGTAATAGTTTTCAAACTGAAAGATGTGTGGGTGCTCTCTAATGGTAAGTAGAATGAGACCCAAGCACCAGTGGATGTATATGTTTAGAGGGAAAGGAGAATGAGCTGATTTCTCTGGAAATGGTCTGCAAAGTGCAGCAGCAGCTGGACAGTCAGCAGAAATGCCCCTGTTGCACTTTGACTGAGGGTAGTTTTAAGTGGTGTGGCAGAACTTCTAAATGACTGGGAACAGGACAAAATGAATTGGAACTCAGCCATTAGGAACATCAGAGTTTTAACAGGCATTGCTGTGTTAGACAAGCAGCCATCTGCCTCGCTTACTGTCCACACTCTTCAGACATAGTCCCAAGAGAGCCCCTCCCTTAATCATTAGTTGTCATCTATTTGGTTGTATTTAATTAAGGTTATTGATGGATCTCCAGGCACCTTCTGGGAAGTTGTATTAATTGGAAACATACAGGGTGGCAGGTTCCTTCATTCTGCCCAGAGACCCCTACTGACAGGTTGAAATTAATCAGAGATAAAATCCTTTTAGTGATATGACCAACTGAGCCAAAGTGTGCATCAGGCTTTAACAAACTGTACTTCTCTTTATGGTTCATTGTCTCAGAGCTGGCAGTGGGAGATATATATGGCCCTGCAGAGGGATTAGGATGGATGGAGAGGAATGGAGCCACAGGATTTGTTCTAGAGCTCTGACACTACTAGCATCTTAATGTGTGTGCTGTTAAATACATTTTTTACTGTGGAAAAGACCCATTTAATGTGCAAGTGTCTCAGCTACAGATGGTTCTGGGGATCTTGGAATGGATCAGAGCAGATAATTTGTGGCATCTCTGAGCAAATAAGGAGGCACAGGTGATTTGCAGTGGAAATGGGCTGAATTTCCGAGATCCTGGAAATTAGGGATTACGGGTGGCAGTTCAGAACTACTCAGGTTGACAGAAAAATGCAGAGCAGCTGATCTGATTGAGGTAGCACAGGAAAAGGGCTGGTGTAGGAGTTGGGATGAGCTGTGACAGGTCTAGTTGTGAGTGCATGAATCCATTGTGCTAATAAGAGCATTACATGCTAATCCTCTCCAAACACAATAGCTCAGCAGGCAGGAGTTAAGTCTGAACCAGCTGCAATCTTAGCAAACTGGTTAGTTTTACTACTAAAATTAAAGTGGAAGTACTTTAAGGCATCTCTAATTAAATTGGTTTGAGGAGGTCGGGGTGAGAATAAAGTGTGGTAGGTGAGGGCATTATGAACCGGTATGGGAAGAACTGGTGTATTCAGGATGAATTTCTGTGAATATACTGGAATTTACCTGAAAGTTGTATCCAGGCAGTCAAAAAGACATGGATATCAAATTATTCTTTTTTTCCCCAATACAACTGATTTCTTAGTCTCATCCCTGATTTTTAGGCAGTATCTGGATGTTTATATGTAACTACACCAGAAAGTGAAGAATACTAGTGTAATTTCTCATCTCTTAAAGAGGTATTTAAGATAACAGTCTCATTTTAAAAGGTGTATTTTATCACAGCATTGTTAGCATTGTATTTAATTGTGGCATAGCATTTACTCTAGCATCACATGTGGCCCTTATTCAGTTGTGATATATGTTCTTTTCAAATCTAATATTAATAGTTTAAGCTCTGTGGTTCATTTTGGTTTTGACCAGCTGAAACACAAGCTAGGATTCAGTTTTAAGTGTGTTGATACAAGAAAAAAAGTTGTAAAGGTTAATTAGTGAAAGTTAAAGTTTTACATGGTTTTTATGGTTGTACATTCAGGATTCACAGTGAAACATCTGTGGTCCACTGTTGAGGGAATTTGGTTTCTGATTGTTCCTATAAAGTCAGCACTTCTATCCCACCCATTAGTGACTTGGTCCTATCAGCTATACAAAATACAGGCTGTAGAGACATTTAGCTATTGAGTAATACAGCCCTTTTGTAGTTCCTCATTCTCCCTTAAAATGAATGTGTAATATTAAAAAATAATGTTTAATAATAAAACTCTGTCCTGCTTCAGACATCTCTGCATGGTGTGTGCAGACACTGTTATGCACCTTATTCTGTCTGCTCGGGAATCTCTTAGGCTGATGCTGCAATACTGGCCTGATGCCAAAAAATTAGTTCTAATGCAGACAGCAGTAACTTACAGGAAGCTATTACAATTCTCCTTGTGTCGTTTGCCTTTCTATTTCTCAGCCTACCCTCCTCCCCCACCTCGTTTTTCTTGGAATTGATTAAATGAGAGATCAGGTTTTGAAGGTGAAGGGACTTGAAGGTGCTGCCATCATTAGCTAATGTAATTGGGAAGAAGGGAAGCTGATTTACAGGGAGTGCAGTTCAGTTTTCTTGCCTTCTAGTACTTTTCTTTCCTTGTTACTTTTCTGTGTTGATCAAGGTAGGCGTTGCAGGAGGCTAATGCAGCAGGGGAAGGTGGGTAGCTAGCAGTCAGGTAGCAAGGGTAGCTAGAAGAGGCAAAACCAAGAGTAGCTGAACCTCACATGAATAGGAATACTGAAATGTATTTCATGTCCTGCATTTCCAAAGTCTTCATTGTTCAGAGTTGCACAGTGCAAGCCCTGGCCTAATTTGAAGGTGTCAGCCTATTTTCTTTTTTCTCTAGTGGTAGTCAAGCTCAAAGGATAGCTTGTTTCCTGTCTTTTCGGAAAAAATGGAAATAGAGAAACATCCTTCTTACCAAAATGTTTCAGAACTTCCAGAAAGTGTTTGAATTTTGACCTTAAGAGATGAAAATTTACTCCCAGAAGAGAGCTAAAAAATTCTTTTGTTTACTTGAACATGTCTTCTCATACTCTTTAATTTGCACTCTTAAGTGTATACTATTCTAAGAGTAACACAAAAATAATTATAGAATTGGATATAGCAAGATTTATTGTCAGCAGATGCAGTGAATTCTAGTAACCATACTGAGAATACTGTGATGTGGGTCTGGTGATGTTTAGCTCAAGTTAACAGTAATTTCTAAAGTCTTGTTAACTTTTTTGACTAGGCAAAGGGGAGTGCTTTGGGTTTTATGTCTAGGAGGTTGTATATATTTTAATCCAAATCAGTGTCCTGTGGCAGGAAAAATAATTGCAAAGAAAGGCATTTTTGATTTAGTCTTCTGTATATGGTCAGAGGTCCAGCTGTTCCTGATACAGTGGTAAAATGGCATTTCAGGAACTGCTCCACAACAAGGACCTGAGTGCTTTGTTTCCCCAGTGTTCGGGGTTTAACTCCAGTTTTCTGTATCAATCTTGTCCCTCCTGCTATGCAAGAGACCTGTTTGTATCCCAGCCCTTGGGATGTATCTGTGCCTTCAGTATTGCTTGCCTTTTTCAACTGGGGACATAAGCACTCCAGATCCTGCCAGATGAATTGAGGACTTTGAGGACTCAGGGAAGAAACTTCTGGAAACAAGAGGGTTTTTTTTCCACCATGAGTATGAGGCTGAGAGAACATGTTGGAAGCAGTAGTTTCAGTGTCTTCTTGGAAGGAACAGTGGGAAAAATGCAGGGGAGATCCGGCTGTAATGTAATGGAGAGAAATAAGGGGCCGAGAGCTAAGTGATGTGAATCTGAGGCACCGAGTTTCCATACAGTTGCAGAAGAACTTGAGACAAGTGAGAGGGACCTCATCCATGTCTGTAATAGCTGAGGGGAGAGCGCCAGAAGGATGGAGGGATCTCTGTGGTGCTGCACAATAGGACAAGAGGCAACGGGCAGAAACCGATGCACAGAAGTTCCACCTGAACATGAGGAACAATTTTGCTGTGCAGGTGACTGAGCACTGGAACAGCCCAGAGAGGCTGTAGAGTCTCCCTCGTTGGAGATACTCCATGAGCGTCTGGGTGTAATCCCGTCCAGTGTGTGTGCTCTGGGACCCTGCTTGAGCAGGGAGGTTGGACCAGATCACCCACCGCGGTCCTTTTCCAGCTTCGCCCATTCTGTGGTTCTTTTAATTCCATCTGAACTACTTGAAACGATCACGATTCCTGCTACTCTGGCTGAAGTGTGTTTGCTCCTTTATTCTTGCCGCCGAAGGAGTTTTCGGACGGAGCTTGCTAGGGCGGTGACTGAGTGGTCCCGCCCAATGCGGAAGCTGTGGGGAGTTACTCCATTTCCATGGCCCATCCTTGGCCTGACGGGCAGGATGGGGCGGGCAGGCGGCTGCGCCCGTGGGCCGCGTCCCGAGCC
>WEIU01012615.1:632175-665035 GCA_013389925.1 Aegithalos caudatus | reverse complement strand
GCTGTGCCCCGGGAAGGGCCGCGCTGCTGGCAGAGCTCGGAGGAGCCTTGTGCTCCGCAGGGCAGGAGGGGAGGGGCCGGTCTGGGCCGTGGAATTCGCGCGCGGGTTCTGTGGGACGGATCTCTTCCTCACACTGCAACTCTAAGCTTGCGACGTATGTGAGTCAGACACGTTGCGTGGTAACATTGCCTTTAACTTAAAAAATCAGTCAGGTGCTGAATGGCTGCAGCGGTTTGCTTTCTGTTAGCAACAGCTTCTCTGCCCAAAGCAAAGCTGGGATCTTAGTTACGCATTTTCTCACCTGCCTGTACCCCGTCTTAAGCTTTGGAGATTTATGCACTGTGAAGGTTGTTAGCATGAAATCCTAAACACCTGAGATTTTTGGTTGTTTCTTTCCCTTCTAGAGGCAACGTGCATTACGGAGATGTCAGTAATGATGGCCTGCTGGAAACAGAATGACTTCAACGACACACCTTGTGCCAAAGAGATCAGGATGTTCTATGACTGCGTGGCAAAGGCAGAAGTAATTAAGGCCTCTTTTATGTTCTTAAAGGCTACTAGTAGGAACGAGGAAGCCTCCGGTCGTCTTTTATGTGCCAGTTAGAATAATGTTCTCTGAACAATTTGACTGTAACCCATTTTAGCAACTAAGAGCAGTGAAGCTGCTAGAGGCTCCTACAAGGAGGGGCTGAGGGAGCTGGGGTTGTTTAGTCTGGAGAAGAGGCTCAGGAGAGACCTTAGGGCTCTTTACAACTACCTGGAAGGAAGGTGTCGCCAGATGAGGGTCAGCCTCTTCTCCCAGGCAGCCTGTGATGTGACAAGATGACATGGCCTTGAGCCAGGGGAAGTTCAGGCTGGACCTCAGAAAGAACTTTTTCACTGAAAGGGTGCTGAAGCATTGGAACAGGCTGGTCTGGAAGGTGGTGGAGTCACCATCCCTGGTGGCATTCAGGAAGTGACTGGGTATGTCACTTAGTGCCATGGTCTAGTTGGCAAGGTGGCCGGCAGTCAAACGTTGGACTCAGTGGTCTTGGACATCTTTTCCAACCTGTTTCTGACTTCGAAGGCTAGACGTTTTTGAAAAATAAATTTCATACTGTTTGAAAATTAGAGTTTTCTGATTATATATTATATATTAACATCTTATTATAATTCTATATGATAAGCTTGAAATAAAATAATTTTCAAAATAGACTAAAGGTAAGTATATGTACTAAACTTGTCCTTAAACTGCTTTCAGGTTTCCATTTTCTTTTAGTAACAGTGTCATCATTAAATAGTTATTTACTGTTGCTATTTGACAGCATAAGTGAAAAATTATCCACAGTTTATTTGGCAGATGGTAAAGAATCTAACAAAGATCAAAGAATAACAAAGATGAAAGTAAAAAAAAAAATCTGGGTTGTTACCAGAAGTTTATATCATTGTTAACTAAGAATATGGAAGGCTATTATCTTCATAAGATGTCAGTCATTAATTGCATCATTTAAAGGTCATCAGCTTGTGATTATTGAGCCAAGTGTTATGGTAAGAATTCCTTAAAGAAATAGCATTTTTCCAAAACAAACATCCCCATACGATTAGTTGTAGTCTTTGGGAATAAGCATCAACTCTGCAAATCAAGAGTAGTAAATATTTTCAGGAGTTTTTTTCTCTTTCAGAAAGAACGCAAGAATCAAAATGAGGACACGCTGTCATCCAGGGGAAACTTGCCTTCAAGCAAAGTGAACAAGCTCCTGAAGAGGTTTCCTCAGATGACACGTTATGTATGATGTACTCTACGAAAGGGACTGTGGACAAGCAATTAAAGTTGGGGTCTTGGTCAAAAAAGAAAAAAGCAAAGTAGAGTGATTTTTTCATGTCAAGTGGTGTGTGGATCTTGACCCTGCTTTTGATTCCAGAGCAAAAACCACTCATCTTGAGTATCAGCTGATTTTGTTCATGAGACTCCTGGGTCTTGCAGTGTTAGGATTTCCGCAGTGTGTTGATCAACTAGTTTACTCAGGTCCTCACTGTTAAATACAACCTTCTAGGCTTACGTGTGAATGCATTTCCTAACAGGGATGACTTCTTGCCCAGCTCTGGAGTTGCTATCAAAAAGTGCTTGGGCTCGAACACTGAGCCAAATTTCAACTGGTAGTAATGATGGTAGTAACTGATGGTATGATGGTATGATGGCTCACAGGCTTACCTGAGTAAGCCTGTGTAAACAATCAGGTGCCTCTTGAAATTTTTTAAATTTCCACTGCTGTAAAAAAAGGCTGTAGAATTTAGAAAAAATCTCCAGCAAAATACCTTGTTAATACATAATACATTGGTAAGTATCAAATATAACTTTAACATGGAAACTTGTGATTTAGACCCTCTGATTTACAGGTGGGGCAGGTATGGTGACACATAAGTTTGATTATTTTGTCTTTACTGTAATAAAGCAAGACTGGTGTTTGATTTGGGTAACTCATAATCTACAACAAAATGTTTCTTTGGTAAAAAGAAAAAAACTAAAAGGGAGAGCAAGTTCAAGCACACACTGATAATTGAAATAATGTAATTAATTTTTACATTGGTGGTTTCCACTACAGTACCAAAAAACTACAAGCAGGTTCTTGGGACCAGTACCTAATTGCTGGGGAAAATGCAGTTTCTCAGAGAACTAAAGTTATAACTATTTATATCAGTAGTTCTTTTGGGTGTGTAGAAAGTAGAATAAGAGGAGAGTCAGGTACACACATACTGTGGCTGTAGAGTTTGCTGGAGTTGAGTCCTCTGGAGCCCCAGGCTGATACTTGCTCATCACAAAAATTTTGGACAGGTGAAGGCTTTCAAATTACTGAAGCAATGTTTGCTTAGCTGTTAATTACAGTGACTCATTAGTGGATTATCCACAGGGTAGCTTATTCTTTAGTTGCTATTATGGCATAATTGGGTCTTTCAGAAGGCTTGGGGACAGTAAGAATACTGTATCCACATCTGAGTTTGGGAAAACACTTTGGTTCTGTGATACTTTGCATTTTCTGTCCAGAAGACACTGAAAAGGAATGCTACTTGCTGTTCCTTAATTTCTGGAGGATTGGGAGTGAGGAACTGATTCACCTCTGTTGACGTTTTTTCTCAATGTTCAAATTTGGAGCAGAAGTAGTTATGCATCTCTTAAGATAGCATGAATGTACTGTGCTGAATTGTAGTGTCTGTGAGGAACAGTCTTACATAAGAGGCTGTAACAGAGACACTTAATACCATTTTCTATTTTTACTTTTGAAATTTTACACAGCTCCCACTAATCTGAACAGCTATTTTTACATTATACTGCTTCATGGTGAGCTTCACAAATTCACTTGTTTGGGGTTTGGTCTAATCTTTTATTATGTTTACTGTAAGCTTGAAATTACTATGCTAAGGTTTTCTAATCATTTTATTTATTGAGAGGAAGGAAACAATGCTTTTCAGGTGCACCCAGGTTTTACAGTGCTTCCTTTAAAAGTACTTGAGCAATTTTTTTGCTTCTTTTGTTGTAACCAAAACCCCTCCAGTTACTCGTTGTCCTTGGCCATTTCAGCTGCTGGCCATTTTTCTGTGTCTCTCCATTAAACTTCTATGGGGTGCTTAAATGCATTCTGTGACATGCTCATACTGAAGATCACTCAATTAACAGTTTGTGTGTGTACCCACAGGGAACAGCACTGTTCTTTCTGAGTTCTGGTGTTGAGCACACTGGTTAAGAACATTGCTGCAGAGACCTGTATATAGCTGCGTGGTGAGGAAAGAATTAAACAAAAGCTGACTAGCTGTTCTACCCTCCTAAGTCGGATTTACAGGATTTAAGCAGATCTGCTGGAATTCCTTGATCTTATTCCTGTACCTTATAGCTTGACTATTATACCAACTGTTAACTGTTCCTTTTAGGTGTTCACTGTGGAGGTAGCATTAATATTTCAGTTGGTCCTGATGAACAGTTGTCCTGCCAGTTCAGGAGAAATAGGCTCAATTCCAGAGAGCCAGGGGCATTTTTGATGATGACATTTCTTGTTCAGAAGGGTCAATACAGAGCTGAAAAATCTGGCAAAATCAAGACAGGTTCTGTAGAGAATCATGACTTCCTGTAACAGAACTATGTATGTATCAGGGTGAGAAGGTAAGTACTGTTAAATAACAGATTTAGATATTTACAACTACTTCAAATTTCCCCCACACGAAAGTTCAGGATGTTTTACCTTGTCTGTAGATACATTGCTGATCAAAACTGCCGTAGTTATATTGGTATAATTCCCTTTTAGGTCTTCCTTTCCACCTTGGAGAGTAGTCATGAGGAGCTTTTGAGAATCTGAGATCCACGTCTCAAGAAATATCATTACATGTGTGAGAAAAACAGAGTAGTCTTGGTAAGGAAATAGTTCCAAAACAGGACCTGCCAGAAAGGAGACAACCACAAAACCCATTGTATCTTCCCAGTTCATCATTCTTCCAGAAAGTGAATACAGGCTTGGACTTCTATTGATTTTGGTGCACTGGTCTGTGTTTCCTTTAAAATTATTTTATCTATTAAATCACTTTATTTAGGAAAACTTTGCCTTGAGAGGGAGGTAACTTAGAAGGTACCATGAAAGAAATCTAGTGCAGGCTTCTGCTAGAGGTGTTAAACCCTGTGCATTGAAGACCTGAATAGGGAGTGCCTCCTGGAACAGAGTTCTGAATGATCATCAACAACCTCTAGTAAGGAGCTAATTTCTCTGAATGCTAATAGAATTTCTGTTCCTGTTTCCAGTATATCCTTCTCTTGTGTGTTCAGTGAAGTAAGTGGTTCTAAATTCTAACACAGTCCCATATTTTTATTTTGTTCTGCTCCTTTGTGCTGCTGCTGCCTGAGAGTTAGTGTGATGTAGCATCTAAGCTATTTCCATCCCCTGCTGCCCTGGTCGTCTGCCTCCCTATGAGGATATAGGAGATTTGCTCCTAATTAACTGAGTGTAATTCTTGGCCAAATCCACTCCAGAAACAGCTTCTTTCTACCACTTAGCAACTCCTGTAAAAGATCCAGTATGTAGGGAAATTTCCTTGCCTTTGATGAGTGATTGAGGATGAGGCAACACAAAACTGTCACATTAAGTGAGTAATGGATAAGAGTGAAGGAAGGAAAAAAAAAGTGGCTTTTTGTTAAGTCAGTAGACTTTTAGCAGCCTGTTCCTTGTTTTTATGTTGAAGGTGTCTTTGGAAGTGCTACTCGGCAGACTTGGCCAGAAGTGAGCTCATTTCTTAAGATGACCTTCATGTTTTATGCTGTAGAATACCCCAAGTTCATTGCTCCAAAATCAGAATATAAGTATAGGAAATGCCCATTAGACTGAGCTGAGAAGCAGTACAAGGAACATGTAAAAAGAAAGATTTCCAAGACTGAACAGCTTCAAATGAATTGACTGCCTTCTTAGATTTAATACTGTTTAAAGCTTGTAGCCTTGAACCCTAATTCATATGAAGGACCAGCAAGCTGAAAACACTAAAAACCCCCTTGGGATGGGATTGTTCATGGTAATATAATAATGATTAACCCTCTGGAAAGCATCCTAGCCAATTGAGGGAAAATATAGCCCAAGGTCAAGGAGACACTTGATGGCAAAGTTCTCTGGTGGCAATCCCCATAATGGCAAGATACAGGGCTGAAAATGGGCAAGGCACCCTGGAGAGGGCTGTGCCACCTGTGGGCTTTCCGGGGGAGTCTGGAAGCTGCTTAACATGAAGTTTTCTGGGTCCCGTTTACCTGGGTTCAAATCTGAGGAGAGCTGACCTCGGGAAGCTGCAAGCTGCTAATCGAGGAGGCAGCGGTGGGGGGGGATAAAGTCCAGATTCCTTCCAAGAAGTCTAATCTCTGGCAAATGTGCGCGCACACGCCGTTGCCTTTCCCAGTTGTTGCTGGGGGCTTTGCAATAGGACGCAGCCCCGGCTCTTTGCCGTGCTGCAGCCTCTGTGCCTTGGGAAGAGGAGGAAAAGGCAGCTGGGGAAGGAGGATTGCAGGAGAGGAGCGGAACGGGCGGCTGGCCCCGCCGCTGGGCAGAAGGGGCGGGGAGGCGGAGGCTGGCGCTGGGAGCAGCGCGTACCTGGAGCACGGGGAGGCTGTGGAGAGGAGGGGACAGCGGGGTGAGGAGCGGGCTGAGGGCTCTGCCCCGCCGCTTGTGCTCGCCTCCGCCCGTCTTCGAATGCGCTAGAGAAATTCGGGGGCATGTTCTGCGGTTCCCGTATTTCTCTCCTCTATTTTTCCCCTTCGTGAAGAGAAGAATCAAGAAGAGATGGGGAGAGGAACGGGAAAATGAAATTCTAAGATGCTGGTGGGAACTTTCATCCTTTTCCTCGCATCCCTTTCCCTGCGTAGAAATAGAAAAGGCACCCCGCTCCCTCCAGTGCGGAGCGGCTAGCGTGGGAAAGCAGACTGGCAGCTGAACGAGAATGTGATGCTTGAAGAACCTTCTGCTCGCCCTGTACATGAGGGATGGAAATCTCCAAAATACTCGGGCTCCTGGTAGAGCTCTCAAGTCTGCTGTCCTGTCTCAGATGTGTGGAGGTAAGAAAAGGTTTTTTTTCTATCTGCTTCTAAGAAGTCACATGGTTCTTTTAATATCCTCACTGTAAGTGGATCTTGTTATTACTTGAATATGTTTTCTAGATCATTTAGGCAGTTGCGGTCTCTGGGAAGGACTGAGTGCTTGGGGAGAGATTTGTTTCATTGTGCATATAAATTCAGAAAAAGAAACAAACCAGGAAAGCAGGATGCACAAGGGCTTGCAGATGCTTTGGCTTGGGTTTCCAGTGTTTCTCGGGCACTGCAGTGACCCTGGCAGGAGAGATCCTTTGTTTCTGTTCTTTGCTGATTGTCTCTCTTGCTGTTGAGGACAGATGCTTTATAGCAGCACAGACCTGGGGCAATGCCTGCAGCAGAGGCAGTTTGCACTGAATTTAATTGGTGGTGATGGTCAGCATTGGGTTATTTTGGAAGCTACTACAGAAACTGGCAGCAACTAATCTTTCATTAGAAGGGAAGCTTTTTACTTGGACTGCAGTACTTTTGTTTGTGGTCCCGCTCCAAGAACAGCAGGTTCAGTCTCTCCTATATATCTCCTGTTCTTAGTCTGACCCATCCTTATATCACTGGCAGGCTTACATGTGTCTGCAGGTGTACACCAAATGCTAGGGGATTGAGGCACCTGGACCGTGGTGCAGTCACAAAAGTACAATTTAGCTCACTTTCTACTCTCTGTAAAGAGCTCTGAGATCCTCAGGTAAGTCCTTCAGTGTTGTTGGTCTGGAAACCCTTATGTAGGCTTGCAACAGCCTGATACATGCAGATAGATGGATTTTTGCCTGAAAAGGGTTTATCTGTGCATCCCTTTGTGCATATGCACCTGAGATCTGATCTGCTACTGCTGAACCATGTCAGGAATTCATCTTCCATATGCTGTATCCCATTCTGACTTCTGGAGGATGATGCTGCATCTTGGCCATGGTTGTCAGCTTGTGGACCATATTCATAAGCTTGATTTGAAAATTATGTCTGACATGAGTAGGTGTTGTTCTTGTCAGGTTTCTGTGGGAATTACCTCTGCTTATTCCAGAATTGGATTTGGTTTAATTCCAAATTTAACTTTTCTCATTTTCCAGGAAGAGGTGAAGCTGAGAGAGGTAAAATTACTGCATTTTGAAGAAAACCACAACCATTACCAATAGCTAATATCCTTAGCTGCACGTCTCTGTTCTGTGAATTACAACTCTTTGTTCATATAAAAGTATTATAAATGTTCATTTAGAATATTTAGAAACTAATTAAACTACAAGGAGCTAGCAGAAGCATATACCGTTTCTTTTTTTCACTCTGAGTTTGTGAAGGTCTTGCACTTGCTTCTACACCATGTTGTGGTGTTGAGTGGAGATCTCTATCTCTCAGCCTGTAATCAAGTTACAACCACAAAAAACACTGCCTAGAAGAGGAAATGCAGTTTTGGGGCCAGACATGCCAGGGGCCAGGATGCTAGAATTCTGAAGACTTTGTTTCATTTTTTTTTGCTTTTAGCTATTTAACCCCATTTGGATAACAACACCATAGGCCATATCATATTTTCGAGTATTAAAACCAAAATCCTCAAAAAGCCTTGGATGTTTCCTGCTTTATACATGGATGTTTATTATCATTTGAACAGGTATTCTGAGAGCATCATCCTGTCACTCAAGTAGATAAATCTCTGCTGCTGCTGTAGATGACTTACCATATAAACAGAAAGAGAATGAATAGTTATTATTTTTCTTAGTGATAACAATGATTTTCTTCTAGATTTCCTTTCCATATGTGTCTCACTAAGACTTCCAATTCTGTTAGAAAAAAAACAAGCACAGCCCTGTAATGTAGTGCTTAGATCAAGGGTGCACCTCTGCAGGTCAGAAATTATTCTTTTTGTTGTTAGTGGACAGATCTATGTTTGTATTTAAAGAGGAGCAATTGGGAGACCAGGGAAGAGGCTGGTTATTAGGGTGTGTTTGTCTAAAGCTGAGCTGCTTTTAGGACATGCCCATGTTTATTTCATTGGATAATCATCTCTCTGCTTTTGCTCTGTTTCTTTTCCCAGGCTTTCCTGGGATCCAAGCCCAACCAAAACCACTTGCAGAGTGCAGGTAAGAACAAGAAGTTATTAATTCGTCATTGGGCAGACTCTTTCCTGCAATGGTGATCTGAGACCATAGTCATGATGAACCACTGCTACCTGGCCTTCTTCCTTTCTTTTCATCACTTCTTCAATCTTTTCTCTTGCCCCAATGCCTGTTTATCTTCTTCACCAACATGGCCAGACTACTTCTGTTTCTTCATGTTGAATGCTCTTGCAGGAGCTCCCTGCTCCTCCCACATGTTCTTTTCCTTTAATCTCTTTCTCTGCCTTGGTCATTTTTGCATGCTTACCTTTCCTCTGCTCTAATAACTACTGAATTCTCAGACACCCTCTCTGAGGGTCCCAGTTGACGCCACGCATATGATTTGCTTTACAGATACTGACTTCCTGCTTCTCATTTTTGTACCTTGCATTTAACCTTCAGCTGTCACTTACCCACACTGGGCCTGGCAGTGGCTAAAAGGCAAATGGCATGATGCAGAACTTCTTTGTACCCTTGATCTTTGCCCCATGTGCAGAAGGGTTTTCTGAAACTGTTGGCTTCTTTTTTGTTTACTTAGTGAATAGAGCTGTAAATGTCCCTTTTTTAGTCTACTCTTCCCATGTTATGGACTCTATAAGGCCCAGAAAATCTGGTGGTTTTTTTCCCACTTTGTTATTTCAGGGTCGTGAATGGAGAGTTTTCTCATTTGTTAAGGATCATAATAAATTAATTATTGGGTATTTTTACACTGGATATTTCACATGGGCACTTAAACATTGGCACCTGCACTTCCCCCAGAATGAATTCCCTTTCCCTTCCAATATATTAGCCAAGTTCAGATAAGCCAGGTGATCTGCTGACGTGTAAAGGGAACATACATGCAATGAAATATACAGTGTCATTTCCCACCTTCCTGCTTTGTACAGTGCTGCTCCAAAATGAGTACATGTATTGCATGTACAGTCATGGGAACTGGTTCAAATTGTCACGTTTGGCCCCTAAGTTAACACTTTTCAAAGGTCTGTCTGGGCAGTTCATTGCTTCAGACCAATTTGTGGTTTAGACAGTGAGTATTATGAATATTCTTTGAGCAGCACCTTGAAGAGTGATAGAGTTGGAATCAAGCAAAACCAATTGAGAGTGCAGACACATGGGGTAATTCTCAGAACCAGCTGTGTCTCCCGTGTTGTCGGAGCTTTGGTGTGTGGTGCCTTGGGTGATGCTAACGCTCCCTTCCTGTGCCCAGCGGCCAGCCTGTGTGCGCTGGGACCTCTCGGGTACTACAACGGCTCGCTGGCCATCACCGAGGCCGGGGCAGCGTGTCTCAGCTGGGCAGAGTTCCCTGATTATGTTCAGCAGTACCCAGACCGTGGCCTGGGGGACCACAACTACTGCAGGAACCCAGACGGGGGAGCGACGCCCTGGTGCTTCTACAGGCTTGTGTCAGGGGCCATCGGCTGGGCCAACTGTGACTGTAACCAAGGTAAGGCTGCGCTGCCTCAGGGCTCAAGCCAGAAACGTGTGCTGCACACACTTGCAAGTGGCAGTGGAACACCCTGTGAAAGAAGCACAGTGCAAAGACTGTTCCGAATTGTTGAAATAGTTAATGCTAGAGGCTAGCCTGTGTGGGAGAAGAACATCTGTATATAGTAGGGGGTGGATGTAAGATGCTGTAGCTGTAATGCCTTGTATAGATGTTTTATTCTCATACAAGGAGACTTTTTTTCCTACTGCTCACTTATGCCACTTTGAAAACAGTTTTAGTTATGTAAAAAACAACCCACTTCTGCTCCTTTAGGGTCCATATCAGAGCATTCCTCATATAAGTGTAGCAGTTCAAATATAACAAGAAAAGAATCTTCTGTGACTGGGCAGGTCATAGGCTTGTGCTAAACTTCCTCAGTGCTGGCACAAGAACTGCTGCTTACTTTGAGGCAAGCAAGAAGCTGAGCTCTCTCAATGCATTAGCTGCTGTGCAGCATTCCTGAAAAATGTCCTGTTTTCTGAACTTCCTTGCTTTTCCTGCATTTTTGCAAACAGTTGAAACACCAGTTTAATAAATGAGTTGACAGTCTTTTCCCTTGCCAGTGGATGTGCTTTCAAAGATGGCTTCATTAAAGGGAAAGATATGAGTGTAGTGGTGTTGTGTGCCTGCACTGAGGTATTGCAGACAGATGTGTCCTTCTGCAAGTACATAACTGAGCAAGGAGATGTGCTTTCTAAACAGTGGAAAAACTTTTGGTGGGGTGGGAATTGAAAGGGCATTTACACTGGCACTTCGTTTTCTTAGAGAAATTAAAGAGGATTCATCTGCTGTTACTGAACATCTCACTGTAGCAACAGAGTCGTGCAGGTGAAGTGCTTGATGGAAATACTGGAGTGTCAGAAGTAATTAGATAGCCTGCCATTTTCACACACCCTTTCAAGATAGCATGTAAAATCATCCCCATTCCACAAAAGGAGGATCCAGGAGCTTTGGCAGAAGCCAGATTTCCTGCTGGCATTACCATGGATTTGAAAAGACCATAACACCAACCATCCTCCCAAGCAGCCATTGCTAGGCCTGGGAAGGTGCAACATCCCACACTCCTTCATGCACATCACTTTAATACCAGCACAGGCAAAACGGGGATGAAAGAAGCCAAGTGCAGTTTAGGTCAGCTACATGCAAGTCCAAGACTTGCCAGTCTGAAACTTCTATCAGCAGATAGCAGCTGTTTTTTGGTTGGTGTTTTTTTTCTCTTTTGGAAGGTGCTGTGCGGCTGGCTGAGGACAGTAGTGTGGAGCTGTACTTCAATGGACTCTGGGGTACCATCTGTGCTGACCACTGGACTGACTGGGATGCCAGCGTTGTCTGCAGGCAACTGGGTCTCAGGTGGGAACCTCAGTCTGGTTGTGAGAGGTACATGCTCATGTGGCTTTTTAGAGAGCAGCCTCTGGGGTTACAGTCCCTCTGGCACAGTGTGTTGGCTGGCAAAAAGGAGTTCGTTTTGTGGGCTAATTTCCCACTTAACAGGGTCCTTTTGTACTGTTTTCTTTCTGTGGCTATCCCCAATCCAATCAGCATTTGCAAGAATTTTTTAAAACAACAGTTTCTGCTTCATGCTCCAGGCTGTGAAAAGTGAGCTGTGAGATCACATTCCCTTTTTATGATCATCAGCTGGAGTTACTATAGTGATCTAACAGAAATTTTAGGAGTATGAACTCTCTTATGGGTATCTGGAATTTGGACATTCAAACTTCCAAATAGCAAGGAGATAAGGTCCACAGAGAGGGAAGGTGATTCAGATAGCTTGGTGCTTGAGTCTGTTGGCGGGTTTCTTCATTGCTTTCAAATGGGAGTGCCATTTCTGACTACACCAACTCCTCTGCAGTAGGTAGGCACGCAGAAGGATTAGGAAATGCTTTGTGCTTGTTTGTGCTTTCCCATTAGACTGTAAATGGTCACCCCTTTACACACTTCAATTAACTGGGCACACTGGGATGTGAAATGTCACAACTGGACCGGAGAGTCACAACAACTGAGAAAACTTATAAGTCAAGCCTGCTGTGGCATTTCATTGCTCTGTTTCATCCTGTGTACCAGTGAGATCGGCACAGCTGGGAAGAAGAGTCATCCCGGACCATGGCCTGTTCCCCTGCACCTGCAGTCAGCAAACTGCCATGGAGATGAGGAAGCCCTGCTGCAGTGTGGCTATCAGGAAGCTATGTCAGGAGCTTGTAACCAGGGGAGTGCCGTGGTAACTTGTGTTCCTCCAGAAGGTAAATCTCCAGGGAAAGATCTCAATCATCAAAAGATTGCTTTTGCTTATGACCACATCCCATTTTTATCGATCCAGGCAAAAAATTCCTGGTCACCACAGCAGCAATTAAAGAGCCATCTCTGGACCAGCAGTACCCCACTCTGGGGGCTGCAATCACAGGTGCTTGTGGGGGGGGGTCTTAGAGGGGAGGATGTGGTAAGAGAGCATAATGACAGCTCCTCTGGCTAGAGAATGGTTCTACACCCTGAACTGCTGGATGTGCTTTGTCTCTGTCTTGTTCTGTTGTGCTCTCTTTCCCTTTCCTGAAGCACAGGTGTAGGTGCCCCACTGCGTATAGTTGGGGGGAAGGAGAGCTTTGAAGGGCGAGTGGAGGTTTACCATGACGGCAAGTGGGGAACCATCTGTGATGACCAGTGGGACGACCGGGATGCTGAAGTAGTCTGTAGACAGCTGGGACTCAGGTAATTTTCTTGCTGCATGTCATGGAGTAGTAATAGAAGTAGGCAGAATGAAGAACATGAGAGAGCACATCCCTTCACTCTACTACCAGCCCTTCCTATAGGAGATATACAGAAACCCTGGGAGACATAATTCTGGACCAGTCATCCTATGAAGGGATTTTGTACCCCATTCTTGTCAGTTTTATGGGTTTGTGATCTGTAAAAAATAAAGGTAGATTCCTGTCTAAGAATTGTTTGTGTTTACCCTTGTTTGTAATTTTTGCATACGTCCTAATACAAATCTTGTTGGCCTCAACGACAACTTGTCATGGTGATTTCCATAAGTGAACTGCAGTTGTTTACTTGGCTAAGTTTAAATACCTCTAGTTTCACTGGCTGCCCTTATTCTCTTCAGACAAGAAAGCAAGAGAGACCACCTCATTCTCCTGTGTGCCATTCAGTGCTTAACATGGGAGCTGTTGTGTACTGAAAATTGTTTAAAATCACATCAGTACAGGATTATTTAAAATAGATTGTTCAAATTTGAGATCCCTCAATCTTTGGGAATTTTGCTTGTTATGAGATTCTAACTGAGATTGATGTTATGTCATTGTCTGCAGAAGACCCTATGTGTCTGAATTGTTCATGTTGTAGTAACATTTCTGTTATTTGCTGGAAGGGCTCATTACAAACTTTCCAATAACATATTTCAATTAACAGTTGGCAACTCCACTGTGTCAAAAATAGATATGCTCTATGAGAGGACAGTGACCCATGCACAGGATCCCTGTGCATGGCAGAATCTGAGGACACAAGACTGTGGCCTTCCTCACTGAGCATACATGTCTGTAATGTTTACAGTGGGACCCCAAAAGCCTTGTCGTGGGCTCACTATGGGCAGGGATCTGGCCCAATCCTGCTGGATGAAGTGCAGTGCTCAGGGAATGAACTCTCCCTTGATCAGTGCAAGAAGAGTGACTGGGGACAGCAAAACTGTGACCACATTGAAGATGCTGGGGTCTCCTGTGACCCTTTCACAGGTACAGATGTACAGCTCCGCCACTCAGACGCGCTCGGTCTTACCCCCACATTATTTGGCTTGCTCAGCAGGTAACCCCCTGGTTCAGGGTCCTGCACAGCTTCCATGTATGGCTCCCACAAGGGCTGCTGGATGTCAAAGTGCAGACTAAGGGAATAGATCAGAGGCAGACTTGGTGCTGTTCCCAAGGTTTTGCTCAGGTGGTGTGGAAAGGCTGAAGTGAATCTTCCTCTGACAAATGGGTTTGGAAGCAACGAACCATTGTATTTTGAGTAGCCAGAGACATCTGTGTCTTTTGTTTCTTTCACTCATGGGCAGTACAGAGACCTAGCAGTGGTGCACAGGCTGTTTCTTTTCTCCCCTGCTGAGTGCTGCCCTTTCCTTCTCCCACCCCTTGCAGAGGGCACTGTCCGGCTGGCTGGCGGCCGCAGCCCCAGCGAAGGCAGGGTGGAAGTTTATTACAATGGAGACTGGGGCACAGTGTGCGATGATGGCTGGACAGACCTCGGTGCCCAGGTGGTCTGCAGGCAGTTGGGTTTCAGGTAGGACTGTCAGTGTGTAGTGTCTGTGTTCCTAATTTCAAGGATTAGATTCCATCACCCTTCACTGGGATAGGCCAGACCTTAATTCTTCAATGCTGTCTTTGTTAGAAGGCTTATTACCATTATACAACTTATTAAGGAAAGATTAATAGGTATCCACATCCTTTTCAAGGGGCAAAAATAAATCTATTATCTCTTGCCCCAGCCTGTTTTGAAAGCAGATAATGGGCTTAATACTGTCCTTATGAACCTGTCAGCAAAGTCAGAAAATTTTCTTTAAGGGTCTTTAAATTTGCAGGTGTCACTTCTGCTCTGTCAGTAAAAGGATATCACCTATTCGCTCCATGTGTATCACCATCAGTAGCTGAAGAAAGACCATCAGGGCAAAAAAGAGTAGTAATAGGGATTTTCAGCCCATTGCTGAGCTGTCATCCCTTCAGGTAGGAGTTTGGGAAAGATTTAAAATCAGAATACTAGTGCCTTGGAGCTAGTAAAATGGGGGTTTGTGGATTTTTCAAACATGATTAGGGCTTCCTTCTAAAATTTCAACTTTATAGATGAAAAAAACACTCAACTAAATTCTTCTCTTTGAGTTCAGCTACATATTGCATTTGTCAATAGAATTACTTAAATGTCAACATTTTTGATGCCTTCTCTGCCAGCCCTTCCCCAAATTGATGTACCTGCCATATCTGAAAAGCAGCCTCTGCTGGCCCTCTGTGCCTTTGAATGTGCCTTTGACCAGACACTAGATAACAGACTGGTGTGAGGAGGCCTCCCTGAAAGCTGAAGCTGGTGAGATGTGAGGGTGCTTGGTTGCCATCCTGCGTGTCCACTGTGGTTTAGGTCAGAAGGCCACCAGTACCATAGTTGAGCAGGGGAGTTTCTCTTTGGATCTGAGTTTGGGATCTTCTGTGGCATTTAGAGTTTCAATGTTATTTTCTGTTTCCTTCCTCTAGTGGTCCTGCTGCCCTGGCCTCAGAAGGAGACTATGGTCCTGGCCAAGGCTTCATTTTACTGGATGATGTGGCATGTGTGGGGACAGAGCTGTCTCTCCTGGACTGTCCCCACAGCAACTGGGGGCAGCATGACTGCTCCCATGCTGAGGATCTGGGAGTCCACTGTTCCCCAGAAAGCAACACGGTCATGGATGGCAGCTTGGGTAACTCACCTTGCTCTTGCCCTGAACAGTGGGGAAATGTCACCTTCTGGTCTGTTCCCTTGGAAGCTCTGGCACATGTGGGAGTTTTCCCTGTGCTGTTTCAGCAAGGGGTCTGCTTTTTGATGGAATGAGCCCTAGTTGAAGTGGGGGAGAGCCACAAATCTGTGGCACCAACAGATAAGCAAATACTGGAGAGAGTTGTATTGGCAGTCTCTGAAACAAACCTGAGGGGCTGAGGGACAGTGGCTGCCTTAGTGTGCCATTACTCAAGGGAACCCTTTAACTGGACCTTTTAGGAAACTTAGGTGTGGTTACATTAATGCCACACCTTGCCAAGACAGGAGGACTTCATATGCAAGGGGTTGTTGTTTGCACTCCCTTGTGTGGATGGCACACTTCTAATTAAAATTGTGGAAGTATTTCAAGTTAGCCTAATTCCCTCATTTACATAATGCTTGATACTCTCCCCTTTCCTTACTACAGGAGACTTCCCAGTTTGTTAGACATTTGTTATTGAAATAGTTGGTATCCAACATTTTTGTTTTTCCTGGATGTAGAACTCTTCTCTTGCTTAGAATAATGTAATAGTTTTACAAATCACTAGATTTTTTCCCAGGCATGTTGGAGCTTGTCTAACCCTTGGCTCAGGAGTTAATAACTTTCTTTCTGTTTTTGTTCTCCTCTTTACTCAGCTTTCAGAGTATGATCCACTGATGATTTCCAGTATGTATTAAATAAACTTGTATGTATATAGTCCTCTGATTCAGCACAGAGGTAAAATGCCTTCATAGAGACGCATTTCTTTCTTTTTTTTTTTTCTTTTTTCCTTTTTTCTTTTTGTTTTAAGCTTACTGATGTCAGGGATTCATCTTTTTTCTATAGAACCCAAGTTTTGGAGACCTGACCCCTCTGGTGTTTTTGCTTGCAGCAGCCCATGTGTTTTCTTCTCCAGGGCCTCCTGTGCGGCTGGTGGATGGAGAGAGCACCAAGGAGGGCCGGGTGGAGGTACTGCTGCATGGGCAGTGGGGCAGTGTCTGTGATGATGACTGGACAGACAGAGATGCCACAGTGGTTTGCAGGCAATTGGGATTCAGGTAAGAGCTGTGGTACAGGTATCTTACAGATAGAAACAGCTCTTGGGAGCACTTTTGGACTTGTTTCTAGGGGCTTAGTTTTTGTTTTGGCACACCCACGTATGCTTGAGGGAGTAGGTTGCTCTTCTCACCGTACTGTCTGTGTGTGGAGTGACACATAAATATTATTCTACTTAAAATGCACTGGTGCCTCAGGTTTACTTGGCTCCTGCTCCCTGCAGATTAGCCACCCTCTCTCTAATTGCAGTGGTACAGCAAAAGCCAGGGCAATGGCTTATTTTGGCGAAGGCCATGGGCCCATCCATCTGGACAACATAGAATGCAGTGGCGTGGAGCACACCCTGGGGCAATGTGCCATGCCTGACACCAGGATTCACAGCTGCTGGCACAGTGAGGATGCTGGGGTTATCTGTGACTATGTGGAAGAAAAGGTCCAAGATATCAGGAGAACAGGTGATATTCCCTTTCTTGTATGTAGGAATCTGGACTTCTGGTTGTACGGTCTCTGCATGCTTTTGTGGTTTTTCCCTGTCATTCTTGTCTTTGGTTGAAACTTCACCTACAAAATAAGCATGTCCTATCCTGCACCTCCTACATTTTCATTGTTTTCAGTGTATCTTAGCAGCACAGTGTTCCAAATTAGTCTGTGGAGCTCCACCCATGTCAGGCCTTTGAGCCTGCAGAATTTCCACACAGCCAAGTCACCATACTCTTCCTTAGAACAACAACCATAAGCAACCTTTGGGGTTTAGATTACTGAGGAAGTATAGGTCCCACTCCTGCCATAAGACTACAGAGACTTCAGGTAAGCACCTCCAGTGAAATTAAGGAAACCTATGGGATCAAATATTCTATGAATTCCATATGCACAACACAGTCGATTACCGTGGGATTAATGTCCTCAGAGAAGGTGAATGGTATTTGGTTCTGTGACAACAATGCTGACACTTAAGGTGAAAGTCCCTGCCCAACTGCTCTAACTTTGCCATGCAGGTCCAGAGTCTGGTTTGTGTGGGATGCGCCTGCTTCACCGTCGCAAGAAAAGGATCATAGGTGGAAACAAGTCTCTGAGGTACTACCCTGTAATTGCTGAGGGAGCCAGACTGGTTCCAGCTTTCCTTCAGGCTCTGGAAATAGCTTGGCAGATGCTGACTACATTAATGCATTTTCACTGGTGATTTTCGAACTTGGTTTGAACCAGTGTGCTATCTAGGGAAGAATGCAAGCCAGCTGAGCCCAGATGAGACAGAGTGGATGGGAGAAGAGGAGCCTGGCTCCCATGTGTGTGACACCTCTTACTCCTCTGTTTCTTCTTCAGAGGCAGTTGGCCATGGCAGGCCTCACTGCGGCTGAAGGGTTTTCGTCGAGATACTCGTCTGCTGTGCGGAGCAACGCTGATCAGCAGCTGCTGGGTGGTGACTGCAGCCCACTGCTTCAAAAGGTGTGTTTGGGAGTGGGGAGCCCCAAGGGATACTCAGCGATGGACAAGATAACCTTATACAAGTTTATCCTCCTAGCCCAGTGGAGCCACATGAGCAGTGTTTCTAAACCAAGACCTTCAGGTTATGATGTGTGTGATCTTGGAGTGCTTATGGGGATGACTCAATATAGACTTGTTTTTTCCTTCACTGCTTACACCTGGCCTCTTAACTCTAAGGCTTTGCTGTGTAAAGGCAACCAACATTTTGGTATTTTAAGTGCTTTAAGGAACTGTGAACAGCTCAGTTCACAAGCCTGCTGCAACTATAAAAATAATTTTTATAGGAAAAAAAAGTCCCATGCACAGTAGACAGTGATTTGGGACACCAAATCTGTAACAGCTGACATGATCATATCTGCTAAAGAGGTCCCACAGTCCTGCAGCTGGAACTGTTTTACCATTGTGCTGTGAGGAGGTGGTTCAGTCTCATAGCAGCTGACACTTGTGTGAGTCCGCTTTCCTCTCAGTAGGAGTATTGAGATCTTGAGTCTGTTTTTCTCCAGGTTTGGTGTTGATGTGCGGCGCTACCTCCTGCGGGTGGGCGATTACCACACAGGTGTGAAGGATGAGTTTGAGAGGGAGCTGCCCGTGGAGCGCATTCTCCTCCACAGGAACTACTGGGCTGGCAGCAATGACAATGACATAGCCCTGGTCCGGATGCGGGGCAGAGAAGGGCACTGTCTCTCCTTCAATCACCACGTTCTGCCCGTCTGCCTGCCTGACAGGAGAGAGAGGTCTGACATCAACAGGCAAGCCTGCATCATCTCTGGCTGGGGAGACACAGGTGAGTGGTGGGGCTTTGAGAGGCAAGAGAGGTGAGGAAGTCCGCCTTCAGAAGAGGGCCACTAATTTATCTCAGCTCAAGGCTATGTTCTCTGTGCTCCCATTGTCTGTGCCAGCACATGGTGCTAAGGAATGGGGAGATGAGGTGGGTTTTGTGCTATTGTGTTTTCATCTGATTTTGAGGTTTGTTGAGTCTGCTCAATATTGGTGAAAGCTTTGGTTTCTGTAGCATCCCTCTGAAGCTGTGGGAGAGACCAATGCTGCCATCTGCCCACAGTCCTCTCTTTCTTCTCATTTCTATACGTGTTAGCCCACGGCAGACCCCTAAGGGAGCAGCCTGTGCAGAGCCGCTATACCAAGCCCGTGGGAGACCCCCATGTTTCCACGCCCTTCCTTCTTCATGATACTGTCATAGTGAAGTGAGGGCTTAGAGGTAGAAGGAGCCTTTAGAGAGAAATCTCTCTTGGACTACCTTGCTTAATTTCCCTGTATATTTCTGCAAGGACAGATGGACTCTGCATCTGGTTTCTGCTCTGGGTTCAAGACAGCCTGGACCTGTCCTCTTTGAGCATATTGCTATGAAGCTTCCTAGGTAAAAGGGAGCATGGAGGCCTTTTTGGGGCTGGTATGACTGGAGAAAAGCCAAATGTTTAGCAAGACTTCCTGCCAAAAGCCCCAGGAGCTCATCTGTTGATTTTGGACTTGCCCATCCTTCTCAGCTGTTTCCCTAGCTATTACTGAAGTTTTTTAACTGCAAGTATTTGCCTTTGGAGTCAGTTATGCCAGTTGCATGTGTCACTTCAGGATGTTTGGGGTGGATCAAGGAACAACTTAGCCATGTAACTCCCTTAAGCTCTACTGGAGCTTAGTGGCTAGAATCCTTCCCACGCACCAAACCCAGCTTTCTCAATGAGGAGCAGTTACCTACTACCTTGTGAACTTACATAAACCTTAGGCACAGAAAGGTCATACTCTAATACAGCACAATTAGCCTTATGTTCTGAGCAACCCCGGGGTAATAAAGAAATTTATAGACTCAAGTCTGGCCAAATATGAAGTGAATTCGTTTTGAATGATATTTGAATGCTTCTGAAACACCTTCTAAAACTTCTCTGAGGACTGAGCACTTAACAGATACTACTGCATTTATTCTCTTGCGAAAACACTGTTCTTCCTTTACTGAGGAGGAAATGGAGATTTGGAGAGGTGAGATGAATTGAACAAGGTTCAAGTTACTTGCTGACAGAACCAGGAGTAAGACTCATCCTTTGATCTAACTTTTTTCTACAACACTGTTCCCCACATCTTTGATCTTACAGCTCTATTTTTGCGGTCTGGCTTGGCATGACTGTTTTCTGAAGTTCTCGTGGTTCAGAGGTGCTGAGCTCAGCCTATTTCTGTGCTGCAGACTTGACATGAAATGTATAAGTGTCTGTTTTTGGAGGGAGCACTGTTGCATCAGGTCACCACTGTTGCCTGTATGTGAATCAGTCTGGCTGATCTGTTTTATTCCAGGGAAGTCCTATTCCAGAACTCTGCTGCAGGGGGTGGTGCCCCTTCTCCCACGGGAAGACTGTGAGGCGCGTTACGGTCGGAAATTCACCAACCGCATGATTTGTGCTGGGAACCTCTCTGAAGAGAAACGGGTGGACAGCTGTCAGGGGGACAGTGGAGGGCCACTCACATGTCAGAGATCAAACGGACGCTGGATCATTTTGGGCATCACTTCCTGGGGGTATGGCTGTGGTCGGAAGGACTCGCCCGGTGTGTACACAAAGGTCAGCAAATTCGTACCCTGGATCAAGAAAGTGACCAAGCTAAAATGAAAATGACTGAGCTCTAGGAATTTCAGCGTATGGTCCTTTTGCCCTGCAGCAGCAGAAGGCTGTGGCTTCTGGTCTGTGACTGATGGAGATTTATTTTGTCATTGGACACTGGCAGAAAACTTTAACGTAGAACTGGAAGGAAAACAGTTATGACTGATTCTTTAAAGTCTTTGGTTTTGTTTTAGTCTGTAATCTGTAAGCAGAGAAAGCAGGTGCCCGATGGTAACAATGACCAGTATATGTTGCTCTGAATATCTGAATCCTTTAATGCAATCACACTTATTTCTTTGCCCTGCCGCACAGAAATGGTAGAAGTAGAGAGATACCTACTGCTGCAAATCTATTCATGGCTGTATGTTTGGACAGCTGAAACATGCTGCAAGGAGAGGTGAGATGCTTGGAAGATGGTACCAGGTGCTGGCATAGTGGAAATCTTCAGATATTTTTTTCATAACACCTCTCTTCAGTTCCAGGAATCAGAAGATTTGACCTGAGCTGAGGAACAGGCCAACAGTTGGGTTTTTTAGTTTCCCTGTTATGTCTCTAGGGGGAACCTTTTCTCTTCTGAAGAGTAGGTCTGCTCCCATCCTTTTCAAGTGTCTGCCTGGACTAAGAGATGTTTGTCCCTCCTGCTGTAATCTTCTGTCACACATTTCCAGCTGCTAGATGCTATGGTTTTATTGCTGCTTTTTTACTATGGTAGCTTGTGTGTGTGGTTGGACTTCCTTTTGTTTCCCTAAAGTAGCATCTTCTAGAATCAGTTGTTGGTGTGAGAGGCAGTAGCTTTCTTGCCCTTGTGATTACTATGAAGAACTTAAAAATCTTACCTCAAGTGGCTGAATAGACATGTTATTTTTCTTTAAATCCAAATGTAATGTTAATCTCAAACATTCAGGTGTTGAATCATGACTTAACAGCACTGTGGGGACTTCCTACTGGTACTTTATTCATCATAGTTATTAGCTGCCCTTTGTACTGCTTGTCTTTAAAATCTCTGTGTTCACAGTTTTCCATGAAACATGGAATTACTCCTGGGGTATAGATTCTCCTCAAGCAAATTACTCACTCCTTGTGAAAAACAGTAAGCATGCTGCAAAGCAGCTTCCTGCTTTCATGAAGTGTGTCATTCTTGAAATCTTTGGGCCATGCTTCCTATTTTTCTCTTCTTTGCACTCTTTCTCTTTTCATTCCTCTCAGTGGGAGTAAACTGGCTTAACTTGAGGGTATGCAAGCACTGTCATCAAGCTGTAGTTCTCAGCCTGAACAGATACAATGCTGAGAGAAAGCAGGGGTTATTGAATATTACAATTTCTTCCTTCTGTCTCATCCAAACAAATGAACAGCGTTCCCTCTTATGCCTTAAGCACTTTTTAAAGTGAATATATTAGTCTACAGACAGTAGACAGAAGGTCTAAGTGCCTTAACAGTTGTGCAGTGCAGCATCTTCTCATTGTGTACAGATAAGGCAGAGAGAAGACAAGTCTGTCCAGGAGCAGGAGCAAAAAGCTTTGATGTATAACTCAAATGTGGAGGATTCATACAGGATGGGACATGTGGAACTTGTGCCAGATGTGCATGTTTTGGGTAGGCAGTAACTGGGTCAGGCATTGACTTGCTGTCTGGAAGGTTTGCACTCAGGGCATTGAGGTGTTCAGTATCTGGGTATTACCAGGGCAAGAACAGAAGGCAGAGCACAGTCTGTGGATTAGCAATGTCATATTACAGGGCATGTGGTGACAGAATGCTAGAAATTGCCTGGGGTTCAAGAAGTAG
Source organism: Aegithalos caudatus (assembly GCA_013389925.1). Taxonomy (NCBI): domain Eukaryota; kingdom Metazoa; phylum Chordata; class Aves; order Passeriformes; family Aegithalidae; genus Aegithalos; species Aegithalos caudatus. The sequence goes on along the minus strand of WEIU01012615.1, from coordinate 642,507 downwards.
TGGTTGTTTAAAGCTTTGTCTTCTATAAATTAGCTTAATGTCAAGGTGCTAACCTGACTTAGGTGGCTGATTTTTGTGTGTGAAAGCTAAACTAAACAGTTTCATTTACCCTTTCCAAGTATTATAGGATAGTTGAGCTAGCAGTGTTGCAGTCAACTATTCTAAATTCTGCTTGCAAACTTTAACAAAGAATTATCAGAATCTTTACAACGTGCAATGTCAGGACCCCTACAAACTGGCCTTTGAGACAAACCTGATCCATTTGTGCCTCTTCTTGAGGTGCTGAGTGTCTTCAGCACAGCTTTGTGCTGATGTCCCTGTTTAAAATGCCAGACTTGATCCATTGGCAGCACTGTGCTTGGCTCCATGCTGGCCGTGTTCTTCTCTGGCTCCTGGCAGAGTCTAAAATACAAGCTGCAGACTGCTCCTTATCTCACAGGAATATAAAATGCTGAGAGGACCAAGGGCAATTGTGTCACAGACCTCTCATCTTGTGGGAGATTAAATGCCAAGTTCTACACTGGCAGGAGCAATACTTGTCTGGGAAACATGGAGGGATTTGACTTTTACCTTTAGCTTCCCCTGAGCCAGCATGCTACAGCAGCTCAAATGGAGCTTCTGTGCACTGGGTGCTGTCACACCTCTAGTTTAAGCTGGTTTGATCTTTCAATTTATACCCATAACCCCAACAGGCATAGAAACACCCAGAGGATGACATTGTGAGGTTATTTCCCTAAGCTTACCTAGCGAGTTAGCATAAATTACCATGTAACACAAGTGAGATGCAGGCCTGGCATTGCCTTCTGAAATTCCCATGTTGTAGTTGAAAATATTTCTTTCTCCTAGATCTTATCACTATGAAAGCTGTGAGGATCCTTGTAACTAACATCCTTCAAGTCCTGCATGAGCCAGGAGGAAGGAAGGAAGTCTCCAATCTCCTTGCCTGCGTTTATACCTTCCTGCTGCTGTAGGCAAGCCTGTCAATACTCCCCTACATTTACCTGGCCTGTTTCAGGATACAGCTGTTGCTCTTCACTGTTTAACTACCCTGCGACTGTGGCCCCAACCAAACTCCTCATGTGCTTTGCACTGAGGCTTACTGGAACTGCCTGGTTGGATGAGCAGCACTCAGTCACCCTAAGACTGTATTTTATAATGTTGGACAGCAGCAGATGTTTCAAAAGATAATATGTGTGAGTTGTGCTGAACAAGTTTTAACAATCTTTCCTTTTGGGGAAATTTGTTAACCCATTTAAATTAATTACTTGCATTACTATTATCATTAAAAATGGAAGTACAAATACTTGATCCTCTAGGTGTTGTATAAACGCTGGGCACTATCCTTTTGTCATTCTTTTTTTCCCCCTAAATATAAGAGTTTATATCCCTAACTTTTAAAAACTATTTAATGCAACCAGCCTTCATCTTCCATAAAAATATTTAATTCTTTTGGTTTTATTCTAACTAAGCTGTCAATCCCAGTATTTTCTGGCAATGAAAACCATTATAATTTTATTCTCCATAGCACATAATTTCTTTTTATGGTTCCTGAACTAATTGCCTTTTGTTTTCATTGAGTACCATCTGTCCTTGTGTTCTCAGCCACGAGAGGAAATAAGGGGCCTGGCTTTGTCTTCTGTTATACATTATTCTAGAGATAGTTCCTTTTCTAAGACTGTGGCTTCTCTGTCTCTCTTCAAACTGTCTAGGTGTCTGATAATATGTTGACTGTCTCTCTGTGTCTTCTCCTTCTGATTGATCTTTAAACTTTGGTAAACAACTGAATGCATTTTGCCAGGGAAGGCTGTATTCCCTGCTGATTATTTGAGTAGAACTTTCTATAGCAGGCAATTCTGTCAGTAATTTCAGTGCTGGAGCTAGTTTTAAACTTGCTAGTGTGGTCTTGGTGGCAGCCTTACTACAAGGGAATGAAAACCCACCAAGGTTAGTTCCCCTGTGTCTCAGGTTGGTGCAGCAGTCTCACTGAGCTCACAGAAATTGCTGTAGGTCTGTCTGGGGTGCTCTAGGCAGGGGGCACCTGGAGAGCTGTGTAGAGCTCTGCCTGTGCTAACATGCATGGAGGGCTAAAAGTCCACCTTGACAGCAACAGTCCAATGGATAAGGCTAATGCATGTGCACTGCTTCCAGGAGCTGGAGCTCAGTCAGTGTTGCTGGTGGCTGCACTGTGCCACATGGATGCTCTGAGAGAACCTTCCATGGCAGAGTGGCCCATTGTGGTTGTGTGAAAAAGGGAACATCACTGAGAGTGGCTAGGAACATTGGCAGGAGTATGAAACATGGCTATGGTAAGGATCTAAGGAGCAGCTCTTAGTGCTGCTCCTGTACTATTATCATTAAAAATGCCAGGGCTCCAAAGGCTGCCCCAGTGCTCCAAAGGCTGCCCCAGCACTGGGGTCTTCCTGACCTGTAGTGCCTGCAGTGGTACTATCTCCAACCTGTTCACACTTAGGCTACTGGAGCTGGATTAAAGATTTATCACTTTCTTGTGGCTGAACACTGTTCTGATGATTTCTATGAATTATGTTCTATGCTATAATTAATCAGGTAGCTGTTTATTAACCTGGACAGGATGTCAATTATCCTTGTAATCTTTGTAAACTTGTAGCAGAAAATAACACATCAGTTTCTCAAAGGTATGAGCGGAGGCATTGGTGAGGAACCAGGAAAATGGGTATTTGCTGTCTCAGGGGTAACAGAGGTAGATCTGCCTTTTGTCTGTCTTCCTTCTTTCTGAAGCCTGTATGCTGAAGTCTCTTCATCCCAAAAGAGCTGCAGTGTTTCACTGACCACTTGAAGACAGATTTTCACGTGTATATTCAGCAATCAGATGAAAACTCTGGAGAGATGAAACTACACTGTGGTATTTAACACTATCTTGATAGACTTACAGGGAGTTTCTTACAGCTAGAGCTAAAGAAAACAGAATCACCTCTGGTGGTAACCAAGCTGGGACTATTCCTTGTAGAACAAGGCACTGTGACCTGGACTAATGCACATCTCCTGGGCTGTGTTTTCACTTGTTTGGAAAAAAACTTGATTTTCCACATCAGAAACTTGTTTGTGTAGTAGGCCACTCAAGTCCTATTAAAATCCCTTTCTACTAAGGGCTGAGTACCTCTGAAATCAGTCAAGTGCCAAAGTTGTCATGTCCCCTGGATCAACACCAATGGCTCACAAAGTATGCTAATAAATGGATTATACTGTGACTGTGTGGGGCTCTGTCTTATTTTTAATAAAGGAATCTGTTCCAAGGACAGATTTTAGGATTTTTTTTTCAGCACGGATTTAAGTTAATTAAATTTCTCTATTAACGTTATTTTTAGAGATGCTTCAACATGCTAGAGCATGTCACGAAGTCAGCATCATGTTAGCTACCATTACTATGAAAGACAACAGTTCTTCAAGTATCACATTTTTTGCCATTTGGAACAGGTAAAGAACAGGTCAGCTCATTGCATTTAAAAAGTTAACGTGCTTTAATACATCAGCTTTCTAATTTGTTGTTAAAGGTGATCTTTCTATATAAACTTGGTTGGCATGACTTAGTCTCCTTTTAGTCTACAATTCAGGCGTCGTCATCCTCAAGAGTCAAAGCCAGCCTCTGGAAAAGTGGGATAAGGGAAATTCAGTTTGAATGAGCCATTGGTTCAAGAACACTGTTATACTCTACCCATGCTGCCCCACTGCTGAAACCTGAATTTCTCTAAAAAAAAATCCCTGTTTTGAAACACGGTCCAGCTCCTTGCAAGGTATGCAATGACTTTTCCAAGTCATTAGGGTTAGACTGGAACTTGGCATAGCTGATCCCTGCAGACCCCAAGAATTATAGTGTGTTTTTGCATCTATTGACTTCAGCCTGCTGTTGGAAACCAACGTGCACTTGCTGAAGAAAGAGCTGCTGCTAGCTCACGCTTTCCTCATGTCTGCCTTTGGGGTTTTCTACACCTACCTGCATTTCCCTTCTTGTTCATGCAAAACTGGGAAGCGGAGTACAGGCATTTTAGCTGGCCTTCCATGGGTCAGCAGGCATCCGTTCATCCCATCAGTCCTGCAGTGCTCTTCTACAGTCACTGCCTGGAAAAGTAAGTGTTGAAGCTACGGTTAAGGTTACAAGTCTGTCAAATGCCATTTTGTATTATGTGAGGGGAGATTTACTGTGGCAATGTAAGTGGACAACTCAGCTGAAACCACTGCAAAACTTTATACTTTTCTGTCACTTTCTTCTTGGAAACAGGGCAGAACCACTTCAAACAACAAACAAAACCCTTTTCTTTACAATTTAACCAATCTGTTCTGTGTAAATCAGAGCTGTATGAAAAGAACATGTGCTTCTAAAGGTTAGTTCCTTACTCTTTTCCCTACTCCCCACTTGCACGTACAGGCTTGCTGGGGGTAGACTAGGATTATAACCTCTGATTGTGGGATTCTAGACCAAACACACCAAACACACCAGAGGAAAGCTCCTTTGCTTCAGGTTTACCATTTTGTTATCTCTTGCACGACTAAGAAGCAGATTCTGTTATTCAGCACAATTATGCTGAAGTCTCAACAGAAAGCCTTTTAACTCCCCACATGTTTAAGCCACAGCTAGGTTGATTAAGACTTGAGAAATCTTTATTTTCCTGCAAAGCTTGTCTTCACAGTTACATGGGTTTAACAATTTGTTTAAACTGATGCAACTTTGTGGTTGAAACTTAGGGATGATGCACTATTTGAATCAGATGCCTCTGTTTAGATGAGTCAAGGGTGTCCACACACAGGATTCCTGAAGAAATAATCAAAAGCCACTACTCACTAAACTCCTACTACTATTACATTTAACCATCCTAAATAAATACAGTTTGCTAGATTTAACACTAAAGATGATGACAGAATTACACAAATCTAGTTACCTTCCCCAAGAAGATATGTGAAATAATTATATTGGGAAATGCATTATAGTTTTGGATAGTAAGTTTTATAGGATCTTGTCACAGTTTTTGCAGGAACGTGGCTGAAAATGAAGATCTGATTAAAAAAGCTGGTAGCCTTTGAGGCAGCGCACAAAACAACCAGCTGTCAGTACCTGCTAAGGCTTGGTCACCTGCCCAGAGAAGAGAGATGAAAACAGAAGTGGCGGATTTAATCTGAGAATGCCTAAGTCTCATAAAGGACGATCCTGTTGCAAGAGCTTGCCTCCTCAATACACCAGGGATACGAGATCTGCAGGTAGAATAGGTGAACACTTTACCAATGAATATTCAGGTAATATTAAGGCTCGACTGATTTGTTTTACAGAGCACCCTTCAATAAATCCTACTTGCTCAAGTCAGTAGGTCTAAGAAAAAAAGCTTTTATTTCACTCACTAATTACAGAAAAGGAAAAGTGATTGAGGTGTTGTCCCTGTATCTAGCAGTCCAGGTAGTTTTCAGTCATCACAACATGCATACTATCTTTGTTAGTGTCTCCTCTTTCTTACACAAAAGAGGCCAGTTAAACACATGTAACTGGAACAGCACTGACCCTTACCCACACCCACGAGCACAAAACTTGTCAGGTGTGTTTTCTTAAACGAAGCGTTGCTGCGTGGTTGTAGCAACCACATTATCTGTAAGAGAGAACCTTATGTTAGATTGACAATTTAATTGATGATTGAACTTCCCATTGGGATCTCATGAGAGGTAGCATGAACTCAATTTTTAAAATAAAACCCCTCACTTCCCTAACTCATGGTTAGACTGTTTTTCTAGGGAAAGGCTGTGGAGGATACATACCATTTTACTGTCCACAATATTGTACACTGCTGTTCTTTCATTTTAGAATCGCCTTTTTCTAGCAATCTTTAATCCTTATATTTAAGTACTAATGTACCTGTTATTTATTTTGAAGGACTTTACTGCTAAGAAGCAGCTATAGTGCAAATTATGGTATGGTGAATTTCATCTGAAGGAGCAGGTTGCATAGCATGGGGAAAGCTTGTGCTCCTGAAGATACGAGAAGCATGTAAATACAGCAGAGCATTACTTCACTTAGCCAAGATCTGCTTGCACATGTTGCAGAGCAGTGTATGTTGGCCTTGGCATGAGAAAATGGGCTTCCTGTATTCGCTAAAAGTTATCCTTCACTTACCAGCTGACTCTACCCTCAAAAACAAATACAGAAACCTGTCTTCTGCAGCAAAGGTATGTTAAAAGTCAGCTACTGCAGCACTTGTTATTTTTAATTACTATTTTTGATTTCTAAAATTTTAGATTGCTAGAGAAGGAGTGTCACATTTACCAATTTTCCTTGATTACTTTTTGGTGAACTGAAAATAAGCCAAGGAACTTATGTTTTGCCTGCATCAAGAGGCTTCTTGCAGTATTTAGGAAGCCTCCAATGCTATAACATTGCTAGTTAGGGTGATGCACTCTCTAGACAAACTGAGCTATCAATTGCTGAGTTTCCATAAATTATGTATCCAAACTACTCTCTAGACAAAGGAAAGAGTTATTATACTGCTTACACAATCTTTTCACACTGGCTAAGGAAATGTCCAAATGTGATACTGACTGAGAAAAAAGAGGACTTACAGTGTAATAGTTTTCATTCTCCTTTGCAAAATGGAGAACACTCCAGTTCCCTTTAGCTTGGTACTTTTATCTGTGCATTAAACCCTACCAGACTCTTAGCTTTGGTAATGCAGAAGAAAGTGTGAAAACAAAAACAAACGCTCCTCCAGGTTGGTGTGAAAGGAAGAGGAAAATATACTTGTATCCTGTGAAATACAAGATGCCAGACAACATATGCTCAGTAATCCTTGCAGGCAATATTATCTGTAAATGCCATCTTCTCTTTCTGAAGAGCAGCAGTTATGTTCATACATGAGGTCTTAGCCATAATTGTTGTCTCCTGCTGTATAACAGTATTTTTAGCAGCTGTTGCAAAGTGTTTCCCTACTGACTCTATTTTCCACTTATGTATGTACATTCCAGTCATTTATCTCACAAATTTAGTTTTGAATAAGGCTTTAATTAGGCATATGTTCATATTCTCTAAGATCCCAGAGACAGAACCTTGGACAACATCAGTTCAAAGTCTGCTGTGGCAAGGATTAGTCAAAGACAGGAAAATGGTCAATCCAAATGGGGGAAATTTAGCTTGTAATACCTCAGGACAGCTTTGCTTTCAGCTTCCTTGTATGCATTGTCTGGAAAAGCTCTGTGCATCTTGTACAGCCATTTGCCTAGTTAGAAGCAGAGCAAGGAGCCAGGAGCTGAGTGCTGTCCCTTCTTTTGTGCTAAAACAATTATTTGCTCCATCTGTTGTACAGACAGAGTGTTTTGAAATAAATAATGGTGGCTGGTTGTTATGTCTGTGGAGATGTTTAATATCTGTTATTAATTATTATTAGTTATTAATTAAGTGATCAGTATAGCATGAAACAGTGATCACCTAGGAGGAACAGGAACTTTTGGCAGTTTGCCATAGTGCCATAGTTCTAGAGCACAAAACCCTATTATTCTGAACATCCAATATATTACTTAGACACAAAGCCATATGTGTGCTTTAAGAATTTGCCTTTGCTTGTCATTTCTGAGTGCATTATTGCATGCAAAGAGACAATGAAACCTTTGTTGAGTCAGAATGGAGCTGAACAGCTGGGTCCCACTGCACTTGCAGTGAAAATCTCTAGAGTGCTGTATTTTCTTATTGAGTCTGTATTAGATTCAAGCCATAGCAAGGATGTGTTTTACTTTCCATGCAATCAGAAATAAAAAACAAGCTGGATATGACTTTTAGTGTAGCACATGACTCACCAGCGAAAAGCAGACACTTCTGGGGTGCATTGCAGACTCTCATTGATTTTTAGTCCCCAGTGAGAGTTTAAGACAGGAAACAAATGTAAATTTTGTTGTTGCAATTCTGCTTTAGGGTATGCGTGTGCACTCATATGTGTCTCTCTCATATGGAATGCTGCATTCTGAAAATTGTCTACATTGGAGGCAGAGGAATTCTGAGCAGCAATTTCCTTTTTCTGAAATAAGAAAGGAAAAGAAAAAAAAGTACATCCCTGTAAGTGAGAAAGCATCTTACTGGCAACCTTGTCATTTCTCCAGGATTTCTTACTGATTTTCTTTCTTCCTAGCAAACATGGCTGAAATTGTCGGACATTATTTTTCACAGTCTCTAGTTTTTGTCTGTTGAAAGAGCCACAAGGGAAAATATGTGCCTGTCTCAGGCAATAAGTTGGCTGGGAAAAAAATGGATGAGTGTTTATGAACTTGTGTGTCTTTCCAAGCCATGAGGACACGGAGAAGCAAAGCACTCACACCTGCACTCCCTCATGTTGGCCAAGGCAACAACACACCCAGCCCTGGTCTGCACAAGCCAGAAGTCACATTTTTACAGGGTCTTGAAATGCACTTTAAGATCAAAGAGCAATGTTCACTCTGCTTTGTCTCATTATTTTCATCACCTCTTCCACGCTTTCAGCCTGTGATGTTTAAGAAAGTGAAAGCAAGATTTCTCTGGAAATCTCTATAACTTGTGGTATCCCAAAGCTGGAAGGAGGAATGGAAGTGATGATTGTTACAATTTACCAGAATCAAACACAATGTACTGAAGCCCCCTTATAATTAGTACTGTCTAATATTCCTCCTCTCCTCTCCCTTCTCTTGATGTAATGTGTATTCTCTACTGGATTTAGGTAAACTCTAACAGTGCCATGTTGCACATAATGTTGTCAAAAGATATTGGTGACAGCCTTATGGCATCACTTTGTCTCCCTGCCCATTTCTGTCATTTCAAGTGCCACAACATCTGAGTCAGGGTACTGAATTTCACCCACAGTTACCTCTTCACTCCTTGGACACATTGCATGTAATTTTTTCCCCATCTCCTTTCCCCATGAAAATACTCTTCAAAATTTAAGCTGTACTTTTAAAAAAAATTATTCTTTGAAATTCCTACAGTCTTCTAAATGCTTTTTTCTTACTAGGGTAACACCTTTCCTAAGGCGAAATCCTTCTTTAATACAACACTGCACCAAGCGTTACAATGCGTTTGTGTATCTTTGCTTTCTCATGTGGCAGAGATTCTCTGCAATGCCCTTGACTCAGTGCTGTTGATGTAACCCGCCAGAATTCCCATTATCGGGCAGGCGTGTCTGTGTCCTGAATTAGTGCTGGCATGCTTCTATAGCAGGTTATTCGGCAGACCAGATTCGACCGGGTCAGGTATCGGCCCGCTGTGCTGCGGCAGTGCCGCGGGCTGGCTCAGTTGCCTGCTGTGCCTCCCTGCCCGCTGCACCGGCGCTCTCCCCTGCCAGCCCTGAAGGAGCTGACATTGCAGCCAGCGCCCGTGCCTCTTACAGCCGATGGACGCTGCACTCATGTGTCTTTGTGCTCGAAACCTGAAACTGGGGAGCACTACGATTGTAAGGACAAACCATGCAGGAAATTTCCTTGAAGATCCAAGGTGCATCACTTAGGACCCTCTGCGAGAACTCATCAATTAATATAACGTTTTGGACTGAGGACTAGAGTGACATGAGGGAGACAGTGAGTGTTCCAAGATGCATTTCAGTTTCTCTCAGCTCTACATTTACCAATTCTTAGTATGTCATTCTTTTTCCCCTAGTTTTTCCCCGTCATTTCCTTTTCCCCTCTGTACAAACACAGGGTGGGAGGTGTAGGTCCAGCTGCTTGGCTGCCATGTACTCAAAGAGCAAACTTACCCTTTGGTATTTTAGCAGCCAGCTCTCTCAATGGAGCAATGAACTAGAAGAACTCCAAGAAACAGAATTTTTGGGAAAAAAAAAAAAAGAAAAAAAAGAACATCACCTCTGCTGCTTTCAGAACGGGTAGGATAGGAAGACCTTAGGTAGCCTATACAACTCCTCATGGAGCTGGCACGTGAGTTATCTGCTGTGTTTGAATTTTGTAGTTGTTCAGACCTGAGCAGCTCCTCAGACCCGTCCTCCCCTTGGGCCTCTGAGAGAGCGAGGGGCTCTCTCGGCCGCAGGAAAGCGGTCACTGCACTTGAACGGGACTTGCTCGAGCCACGGTCCCCTCACTTAATTTCCGTTTTTTCCCTTGATCTTCTTTCTTACTGTTTTTCTTCTAATAGAAAATGTTGGTGAGAACTCGTGTTTTTCTTTCATGTCCAAGCAGATGATCACAGCTGAGCGATTTCTACCTCATGCAACTCATCCTCGGTGCGTTCCGGGATAATCCCCACATTTTAGCACAACGAGCGCTCTCCCGCTACCTCCGGCGGTGCGGGCAGGCACGGCACAGAGGCTCTCGTGTTATTTTGGCGGCTCCGAGCGCCCCGCTGGCGGTGCGGCG
>WEIU01012615.1:539395-631878 GCA_013389925.1 Aegithalos caudatus | reverse complement strand
GCACTCCGGCCCCACCGGGCCGTTTTTAATCTCCCGGGAGCGGGAGGGAAGTTGTTCCCCCCAGCCCCCGCTGGTGCCCCTGCCCGCCCTGCCCTCGGTTCCTGCGCCGGGAGTGAGACAAGCACAACCTCAGGGAGACCCGGCCCTGCGCACAGACACCCGCGGCCCCCCCGCCGGAGCCCCGGAGGAGGAAGCCGGCCCCTTCCCTCATCCTGCAGCGCCGGGAGCCTTCGGACCCTCCGTGTGCCCGCCAGGCACCTGTCCCGCCTGGAGGCAGCTCTCATGGACTAACCAGCCCCCTCCGCCTCAAGTACATTCTGTGGGCATAAGCATTTTTTAACTTTTTGAAGAACTTTTTTTTTTTTTTTCATGGAATTTTTGCCAGCTGCCCCTTAGTTATTTCCTGCTTCTCCCATCGCAGACAGCGCTGACTTTGTTTTTTCCTGGTACTGTAGCATGGGGATCAAATCAAAAATGAGATTTTAGGTATTGCAAGAGCCCTCAAGTCCATTCACCTGTTAAAAGTGAGCTGTGCCGTTCCTGTCTTCCTTCTTTTCCCCCACGTCGCCTGTCGGATGTGATGGAACTCATGTTCGCAGAGTGGGAGGACGGGGAGAGGTTTTCATTTGAAGACTCCGATCGCTTTGAAGAAGACTCTCTTTGTTCCTTCATCTCTGAGGCAGAGAGCCTTTGCCAGAACTGGAGAGGATGGAGGAAACAATCGGTTGGACCCAATTCCCCCACTGTGAAAATGAAAGGTGAGGTCAGCCGCTTTCGTTCGGATGCTCTTTGGATTCGTGGAAGTTGTGGGGCAAGGGGGGTGGTAGGTGAGGAGATCTGCAGCAGGAAAGTCAGAGCGGCAGAGAGAACTCCTATGTAGGATTCATTGTCGGGATAAATTTCTGGGCAAAGATCGAAACTGTAACTTCAGCGGCGTTCTTAAAGCTGTCTTCTAGGTGAGTTTTCACCTCTGCGCACTCGTAGCGCTGCTCTTCTGAGTAGGTTTTGTGGGATTGCTCTCGGAAATCTGAAAACTGTTTTCTATAAACGAACTGCAGACTTGGCTGGGAATAACTGCATAGGTCCCGCATGCTTTGATTGAAGTACACTAAGGTTTCAGAGAGGCTTTTGTTACTTCTATAAAGCTACTCCTGTAAAGCCATGTAAGCCATCATTGTATAGAGCAGTCTGTCTTCCTTGTCCGATTCTTGGCATTTCTCGTTTTCCTAGTAAATTAGCTCTTTCTTTTGCAATAGTGGAGCAAGAGGGCCTTAACACTGTCACAAAGAAGTCGACAAACAAGTGTGCCTGCTTGAAGAGTGGTTTTATTTCCTTTCTGCTGATAGTAATTTATATTTAATAGCAGACAACTAAATAGGTAATATTAGCAATTGAAATTTATTTTTAATTAACATATAGCTATTAGCTCTTTGCTTGTTTTTTTTGGTTTTTTTTTTTTTTTTTTTTTTTTTTCTTTTTATCGAAACTTAATTTCTCTATTATTCTACTGCATCATGACCCTGGAATTCAGGTCATGTTTGCACTAAGCAGATACATAGTTAGCAGAAATGACACAAACTCTTTCTACTTTTCCTTTTATCTCCTGTTTCTTCAGGCCAGTGTTAGTACTTTTCCAATCACCAATCAGTTATTGCTGATCTTTGTAACCATCACCTGCCTCATTGATATCTCCCTATCTTGAACTGCAAATCTTTTATTCTCTTCTGAATATTGCCCTTACATGAACAGAGAATGCAATTTACATTGAATTGAGTTGGAATCTGGCCATGTTGTACTATGGACAAATGTTCAGTTTTCACTGGTTCAGTACCAGAAAGTACACTTTGCATTAACCATAGGCTTTCCAGAGCAGAGTAAGTTTTAAATTCTACCGCTGTAAAGAAAGGGAACTGTGTTGGCATTTTTAAAAACTGTGAGTCCTGAGATGTAGAAATAAGCATTGTGCATAGGGCAAAGCATATACAGATGTATTTATCTCATGTTTTGCATTAAGTCTTGTTGTACGTGTTGGCTTGCTGGAGAGGAGCTGATTTTTTATAAACTTACTGGGGTGGAAATAAAGACATCTTTAGTTTGGCAGAGATGTATGGAACTGGTTTGTATGGCTCTGCAAGTCAGACTGATACTTGCAAAGATGATTTGTTTTTTCCAACTTCTAGATGCTTTTAGCTGACTTTTCTCCACTGTTTCAGTGTATGAGTGCATGTTCTTCTGAGTCTTGACCTAGTTCCTTGAGCTCTCTTGACCGAATTGAATCAAGCAGCAGTTGCTCTCTCTGCTGACACACACTTATTGCATTAAGAGGAAAGACAGCACAGTCGATTGTGCATATTTGCAATCTTCAGGCTCTTTTCTGACGTGTAAAACACAACAGCTAACATTGCCGTGATAATTGTAATTACTTACACCGTATTGAGATGTTTCTATTCTGGGTTTTGCAGATTTGCATAGGCAAGGCTTTTATTGCTTATACTTGGTTCATATATTTCAGGTTTTATCTGTAGACACCTAATTCCTTTGTATGAGGGTCTTATTTTAACAGGAGGGACATTTTGGAAGGATACTGTTGTCTTCTTTAAGACCTTTGCTGGCAATTCCCAGCCTTTGGTCAGAGTTATTTTGAGAAGAATGTGAATATGTATTTGTGGCCTAAAAAATTATTTTTTCATGCTGTGAAGTCACATGTGATACACCCAATGTAGAACACTTGCAGGTACTTAACTGTACACAGTTGTGTTGCCAGTAAGTCTGGTCTGACGTGAGATCTGTCAATGTCTGGAATCTCCTTGGATTTCAGAACTCCTGTACCAGTTTTGTTGCTTTTAGTACCTCTTCTTGACAATGTTTTAAAGTCAGAAAACACAGAACTTGCTGGGTCCTGAGGTTTTCTCTTGTAGCGAGTCATTTAAAATGTGATAATTCAAAATTGAGTTTTATATTTTTATTTCCACAGTTTGCCATTTTACTGTTGCCTGTGCAAACAAAAAGTGAATTTAATCACTAGGTTCTTCTGTTAAATGCTAAGAGGAAACAAGAGGACCTATATTAAGTCTTTTCCTCCAGTTTGGAGCTCAGCCTGTGTTTTGGTGTGGAATTAGTCAGACAAGTTATGTAATAGGAGGGATTTCTAACTTTTTCATTTGTTTTCAGTTGATCCTTGTGTCTAATTCTTCCTTAATTGGTTCAAAGAGAATCCCACTAGGACTGATGGAAGTGCTGTTGGCTGTCTCTTAAACAAAACAACCCACACACACACACCAGTTATGACTTTTACTTTTTGCAAGTTTTTATTTTCTTCTCGGGTATCTCTAAATATTACTGTCATGCTTACTCCAAATTTCATAATGAGGCTTGGGGTAGCTTGTTGCAAATATACACAGTATTCACTACAGAGGGTTGCCAAAAAGATGAGTTAGTCACTTGTTTGTGAATCACCCCATTGGTTTGCTAGAAAGATGATGGAAGGGGGAGAGAAATGTTTGAATATAATCCTTGGAACCGATTTCTTTATAAAATCAGGTCTCTTGAGTAGTTACATCAGAAAAATAGAATTGTAATTGGTTGATTTTTCTCGCATTTAATTTCTGTTATGGTAAGGTCCTCTTACAGGCTTCCTATATTACACTCTTGAAAGGAATCTTCTCCTTAAGTGTAGAATTGCCAATGTGAAGAAGGAATGCATTGTGTTGACATCATGGATGCCCTTAGCTTTTGAAACTACTCTTAATCTCCACTAATTCACCTGCACTGAAATCCTGGAGGACACGTGTCAGTTTTGGGAGTACTGGGAGTCCTGTGATGATTTTGAATGTTTTAGGAATGCCTTTTCTCTTGTTAACTGCCTTGATTGCTTGCTTTACCCCTTGTGTTTTTAGTTTTGAGTGGTGTAATGCTTGTAACTGATATTTGGCCAGTCATTACCTGCAGACATCATTGATTAGAGGCTTTCACTGCACAAGCCACAGAGGACTCTGCTCTGAATTCTGCATCCATTCTAAGGTGAAGGGATGTTTGGAAATACAATGTCCTTGCAGTGTTCAGAACTACCTGGTTCTTAGAGTTTGTTTGTAACTCCAACTCTTTTTCTTACATATCAAATTACATTCCACCAATTTGTTATGAATGCACCCACCTGCCTTTTCTCCACTTTTCTGGGCAGTCTGTTCTTTACCAGGAGCCTTTATGATCCTCTCATGCCTTTCTCTCTTTTTAAAGCAGTTGTATTTTTCATTGATAGTTGAAGTAAGTGTAGTCTTTCTGCAAATGTTTTATCATCTCTTATCTTCACATAAGTATTTTTGTAACAGAATTTTTAAGAATAAGTGTTCAAGTACACTCATTATCTCTTCAAACTCACTGTGCCTTTGTTTCTTCCTGAAAGCTTCTAAGCTCTTTCATACTCTTAGTCCTTTGTTTCACAGTTTCTGAAGCATAAATATTTACCAAATATTTAAGAAGCTGGCATTAATCCTGTAGGATTGTTAAATAGTGCCTTCACAATATATTTACTCATATTTATTCATTCACACTGGATTTGGTTGGAAGTGTGCTGATGGGTTTTGTTGAATCTGTATTCAGTAGGCAGCTAGTAAGAAAACTTGACTTTTTTCCTTTCCTTTACTGTAAGCTTGAACTGTTGTATACTGTATGGCAAAACCCACTCAGACCTGACTAAGAAATCACGCAGGTAATGCTCTCTTAGAAAATATTCTTGTTATCCAGCCCCAGACAGTTTTTGTTCTTTCAAACTGTTAGGAGCCCCCACAAGGTGAAATTTTGGGCACAATGCCTCAAAACTACAAGCTGTATAGAGAAAATCATTGGCAGAGAATATACAGAGCCTGAGGTGAAGATGTGATCAGTTTAGAGATCAGAGTCTGAGCAGTGTCTGTGCTGGTAAAATAACAGTCACTGATTTTCATTAATTTATACAGGAAAAGAATAAATGGTGTAGAGAGCACTGCTTCTTCCTCAGGATTGCCAGTAACTAAGAAAATCAAGCTAACCCTTGTCCAAGCAGTAGCTTCAGAAAACAGCAGGAAGAATGTTTAGTCTCTTTCAAATTCATACTGTGCACTTCAGACTCCTGGATTATCAGAGAGGAATGCTGGTATCATCCCAAAGTGTGTCCACTCTGTGAGCCTAGTGAAGCTTGAAGTGGAGATTGTGCTTTGCTGCTGTTTTCTTACTGGCCATTACTGTATATTACGACTGATATTTTTCTGTTTTATTTATGCCTCTGCTATTAAGAGAGAGATTATGTAGTCAACTCACACTTCTGGGAGGTACAGGTGTAATATGTCTTGTTTGTTGTGTTTTCTAATTTAATACAATACATGACAAATCTGTTCTAGCTGAAATATATCTGTTATAGTATATCCAACTTGATTAGAAAAATGCCAAAATAGTAACTGTTGAACAAAGGTGTTATATAGCTCCCTAGTGAGTTTCCTTATAGAAACAACAGAATTCTAAAGATATAAATGTTGATGAGAAGATAAAAGTGCTTATGAAATAAACAGAGATCAGCTGTCCAAAGAGCTAAGGTAATGTGCAATTTAGGGCTTAGCTGCTAGCAGAAGATAGTTTCGCTGTATTTTCTGACCCTAGTAAATGAATTTCACCTACTTCTGTACTTTAATCCATAGTTGGTGATGATGTTGATTTGCTATGGAGCAGAAGCAAAACTTCAAGTTGAGGAAGGGACTTACTGCCTGGTAATAAATACATGGTATAAAGGGGACGTTGGTTCATTGTTGCTGAAGACACTGCAGAGAAGCTGCATAGACAATGGTTTGTCAGGACTGATGGGCATGATTAAGTGCCTCCCTTCACACCTGGGATGCAGATTTCAGAAGCTGTCTCTGGAAAAAAGGTGGTTTCACAATGCATTAGTACCTCTGTCTTTTGGAAGGTGGACAAATGGAGAATGATTCTCACAGGTCTCTTCATTTGCATTTTCCTGTGCCTTTCTGGGATAATTGAATGCGTGTATCCCTCTTTTCAGAAATGGGTTCTGAAGAAACCACATGAAGAAGCTATCAGGAAATACTTTTTTACTACTGAGATTTTAAATTGCTGATCCAGTTTTATCTCTCCTGTGGTTTTTTGGCCTTTCCCTTTAGTTAAGTTTCTTTTCTCCTCCCAAAAAGTCTTGCACATTCTTTGCCTATTTTAATGACTTGCTTTTCTATGGGGAAATGTTTGGTTTTCTTTTGTCTCATCATTCTACTCTCTTCCTGGCTTCCATGGATTTTTCTTTTTGTGTTTATTGTCTCGTTCCATTCACCTTGTGAAGATCCCTCTTTTGCTGAATGACCAGAGATTACAGGGCTCTGTTTGTAAGAGTTTCAGGCTTACTGAAGCTACAGGGGTTATTCCTTTCCATGGCATGTTTACCTCTGGGGGAGCAAGGATAATGGTTCAGGTTTGATCTAGACTCTGAATTGTGCTCTGCCTTTGTTTCCTATCCCTTTCTTCATCTCCCCCTCTCCCTGTTAGGGATTTTTTTCCCTGAGTTGATGAGTTCACAAAGTTGAGGTTTCAAGAAGCCAGACAGGCTTGTTCAATAGGTGGAGATGTCTTCCTAACTTCGGGAATGGTTCTGGGCTTCTGTACATTTGGTGTTCCTCTTGCTCGGGTTTGCTGTTGCTCCTAGTTGTAGTATGGTGGAATGGTCTGTATGTTTGAAGACCCACCAGTTAAGTGTGGTCTAATATGCAAGCCTGCAATTTTGGAGTTCCAGTTCAGTTTGAGGAACAGCAACAAATCCATAGCATAACCTGTATGCAGAAAAACAGCACCTTCTGTACAGTCTGTATTTCTTTAGTGAGGAAGGAAGAAATCAGAAGTCAGCTGGTCAAATGTAGGAAAAGCTTAGGAAAGTCTGCTTAGAGATATTAATATAGCCAAAGTAAAAATCATTCTGCATATGAGTTGTAGGAGTAGAACTCACATGTTTAAGAAAAAGGGCCAGGCCTCTTTTTTCTGCTCTCTGAAGTCAACCTCTGTTTTGCAGTCTTTTAAGCAAACACACAAACCCCCTCTCCTCTCCCTCCCCTAGCAATACCTGGAACAAAGGTATGAAGAAATGGACATTGGTGATTGGAACAGTGTCTCTTATGCCAGTTATAAACCAGGAGCAAAGAGCATCTCCTCTTAAATATTCAGTGTCCTAGGTAATATACAGTACTTTGTTCCAGAGGAAAAAAAGGAATGTTCACTTTCACAAGATGTTTACATATTTTAATGAACTTCTGGAGTAAATGTTTGTCTGTTTAGAATATCAATAATTGATTTGGAAGCTTTTGTTTGTTTTTGTATAAGAAACTTTACATAGAGTCAAAACCTATTTATTCTTTGGTTTCTCAAGTTGAATAATGTCTTTAAAATTTCATTGCTCCTTTTAGACCTACAACTTTTTTTTATTAGCTATCTAAGTGTAAGACTGTAAAGCAGTTATAAGACTAATATAAAATAGTGTCATGCCTAGAAGTTATTTTTTTTCAACTTTGTTTTAAAGCACTTTAACTGCATTAAGGACTTTCCTCCCTCCTCCTGTTTTGTAACATCCTTCTAAACCCTCCAAATGTAAAATTCAAAGCACATATGTGTCAAATAGCTAAAATATTACATTTAGAATTCTTTTTTTTTTTTTTAACATTAAATGGCAGTGGTGCATAATGTGCAAAATACTTGAAATACTGATTCTAATTTCAAAATACCATATGACATATTTTTAAATTGCCTCCTCTGAGGCTGTATAGTCTCAAGCAGTTAAGTGTAAGATTACCAATCAGAGGATTCCCATTCTTCTCACAGTTTGTATGTTCCTTGATGCATTTTTTCATTGTTGTTGTTGTTTCTTTATTTCTGGCAAAGCTGTGGGTAGTTGTGTAGCATGTTTAACAGAAAAGACTGAAAGTCATGTCTTTGACCACATTTCCCCATGTGCTTTAAATATTATGGGCAAGACTGGTGGAAACTTTGCTGTTTTGATTATTTTTAGTTCATCTATATTTGCTTCCATACAGTTGGAAACGTACTGTCTTTGTAAAGTGTGAAACAAAGGAGCTCTGTTGGGTTGCAATATACCTATTGATTAAAATCTTCTGTAATTGTGTGTTTTGAGAAAAGTGATGCTGTGAAAAGTACCTGGTTTTAATAAAATACTCCTTCTACGATGAATCATTATTAGATTGTTGTTCCTAGATCTCTGGAATTTAAAAAAAAATAAGAAAAATTAAGATGTATTTACCAGTATCAATTAGGTAAAAGCTGAACACATTTAAGCTGGAAATAGCTTGTGTTGATTTTTTTCTTTTACCTGAATCTCTGCTGGAGTGAGAAAAAAATTGGAAATTTAGACACTCTCTTTCCATAGAAGGAGGAAACATGAAAAGATTGCAGGAGTAGTGTCTTTAAAGAAAAACTTAACATTCTCTTTCAGCTGCTGCAATTAGGGGGACCTGAGTATTATTTCTTGATGTCTCAGTGACTTTTTTGCCTTTCTTTTGTCTTCTAGGTTTATCTTTTTACTGTGAGACATATAGTAGGGCTTTCAAGCTTCTTTTTCTTGTGGGATAAAAATTGGCATGTAAAAGGAAGGGAAAGGATAAACTGATAAGATGGAGGGAGGAAGAAAAATATCTGTTCTCAGAAGAAATCCTGTCCCTTTGTGGGAGAAACCTGGATGCTGAAGGGGAGAACGTAGTTGATAGAATGAGCAAGAGGGACCTCAGACCAAAAATAATATGAAAAAAGAAGTCCACCTTTCTATACAAAAATATAAATAGGTAGCATGATAAAATAAATATTACCCAGAATTTATCTCCAAGCAGTGAGTCTTTATTACAGGGAGGCATCCAGGGGTACATTTTCTCCCAGCTTAAGACTTTTACATGTGGGTTACTGCAGCAGTGGGCAGGTGAACACCTGGGCCACTGATTCTGGCCTCATCCTCTGTTCAGAGAGATGAAAAATTTAAGCAGATGGTCATCATTCTTTGCTATCCAGAAATACTGGCAAAAATGAAGACTTCATTGATGGAGACCTGAACATGAAAACACCTATGTTTTAAAATGCAATTAGTATTGCTCTTACCCCCCCAAACACCCTGCAGTTAAAGTAATGGAAGAAGTTAATTGTGGTTTTTCGGCTCATTTTCTGAGACTTGAGATCTTTAAAGATGCTGCTTTGAGCACGTCTTCCCAGTCAGAAGGAAAGAAAAAGTGAGTCAACTTTAAAATAAAAGTCAAGATACCATCTAGACTATTTCTTTGAGATATTAATTAAAATAATGCCTGTGTGTATTAGAGCCATTCTTGATGGCATGTGGACAATGTGTGTGACAAAACGAGGTTCTTGGTTGAAGTACAGAAAGGTTTCTGAACCTGTGAATATTGGGTATTGTATGGCCTTCTGGAATCTGGCCGTGTCTTCTTTCAGCTTTACTGCTTTCTGCATATGCTCCCATTTGCATGACTTTGTGTCTCACCAGCAGTGATTCTTGAGACCGATCTTTAGTATTTTTATTTTATTTTTAACATCCCTATACTGGAATTCTTATGTGGTAAAATCACATCTGTCTCATCCCTTGCAGAGTGCACCAATATGAAGTCTTCTTAATCCATGCTCGAGGCTAATTGAATAGCTTGATGATGGCTTGAATGCCCAAGTTCCATGATTGCTAATGTAAAAATACTTGGTCAGGGTTTGACATTGAAGCTTCATGGTAGTCCTGCAGGTAGTATGTCATTAATAGGTGTACAAATGAAATTACCATTTTTCTGAGAAGCTAATACATTTGTGAAGTCTATAGGGCATCATTTAGCAATTCTCCTGAGCTCTTTACAGTTCCTGTTGCATATTGCATGTAATTTCATTTCTTACCTCATATTTAGGTCAGTGAATGCTGAGATGGGAGGAAAAAAGAAATGTAGCTGGTAAATTTGTTTACCAGAGCTCCAGATGAAAATATTTGTAACTTAGGCCTTTTATGCATGTCTTGCAGAGAAGGTTGTATTTGACCTAAAATGTCTCAAATTTCATTGACTACTAGCCTGCATTTAAGAGCAGTACTGCCTGGGGTCAGCTAAGCTGCTTATCCTTCCCAGGGATGGGGAGTTGTGCCTGTCTAGTAACGAATAGGAGCTGTTCTCTGGATGTTTTCAGAAGATGGTTGGCTTCACTTCAGTGTTGTGATGTTGGGGAGATCTTGAAAGATATTATTTGTATGCCTAGCCAAATTCATGCAATGGACTGCAGTTAATCAGTGCCTCACAGTTCTCCAGGGATGCTTTGTTTTTGTGCACTAGAACAAGGTGGACCCTTCCTCTGTAAACATTCTGTAGATAACTGCTTGCTTCATATGTGCCTTCGTACCCTGTTTTGTTTTGCCCATCTTGTTCTCCCTACAGGTGACCTGAGGAAAATGGGAGGGAGTTTATTTCTTGGTAGGAGGGACTTTCTCCAGCTGTAGGTTATTAACAAATGATCAGATGAATACTTTGAGTAGGAGAAAATGCAATTGCTAGGGGCTGAGAGCTTAAGGTGGGCTGGATAGTGCCAGCGTTGGAAGCTTGTGTCTGGCAGGGCATCCAGGCTGGCTGGGACTGCTCTGCTGCACCTTGGAGCTGCTGTGGGAGAACCTGGAACTGAAGGACATTATAGAGCTGACTGAGCCCTGTAACCTCACAGAAAGCTGTAGACCTGAGGTTAGATTTGGGGAGGTTTTTACAAAACCAAAGGAGAGATAAAGGAGTCGGGTAAGATTTTTTTCAAAAGCATTTAGATATCTAACTTCTTTTTACTTGCATTTATGAAATAGATATTTAAACCTCTATTGGTTTCCAGTTGGTGATATTAAGAAGTGATACCTTCTTCTAGTTCCTGACAGTTGTTTAATTATTTTTTACTCTAGAGATGAGAATGCCTTATTCATTATTCTTTTCAGATGATAACTTTGCCCTCAGCCCCCCCAAAATGGGCCTTATATCATGCTGATGCATTCAGTAAGTGCAGCTCTTCAGTGTTTGCCAGTTCACTTGTTTGGAGACCAGGTGATACTGTTGTGGCATTTATTTAGACTACATGAAAAAAAACTGGTTAGAGATTAATTTTGCATGTTATACTTAAGGATGGTGCTGTAGAGAACAGCACAATAAATAGTGGAGGTTGCATGGTGTTTTGTATGGCTTCCTTTTGTGTCTGAAAACATACCAATGCTCCTTGACAGAGATTCTCAGCTGTGGTGAAGTCAGACTTTTGATTTATATTTGTGTTCCATCATCTACATTCAGAAAAATATTTGGTCCGTGTCGGTCTTTGTAGCTTTTTTTTGGTCATAGGCCACTGGAGAGAATTTTGAATTCTGAGCTTTTAAAATACCTTATCTGGGGCAGGAGTGGGAATAACTGGTAATACTGAGCCTTGCTGTCAGGAGGCGGGAGCTGTTTGATGTCTGTGCTCTGAATGCACAATTCCAGTTCTGCAGAACTCTTTCTGCACGGGGTGAGAGAGCAAGGAGTAACAGTGCAGGGGAAATGACTTGCCTGAAGCTAATCTGCTTCATCAGCTGTAGAGTTATTTTGAATGCAAGCTGCCCAATTTGTCATGAAACCTTGGCCAGCACTGGCATGAATGCAGTGTTTTGCAGCACTGTCTGTCTTGCTTTACAAAAATCTGTTGTTTATTTTAGGATTTCTAACAGCTGTCGGTTGCTTGCCCAGGCTGCTCTTTTTATGAAATGAATTTATTTTCTTTAAGGGAAGGAAATGGAAAGGTTTGAAATAAGGATTTTCTTGTCTGAATTTTTAGAGGAGATTGTCAAGTTGTGAATGCTGCATTACTTGCCTGATACTGGTGTCAGAGTTTTAGGATCTCAGTCATGTTAGAGTAGGTGAGAGTTGAAAAAAAAGCCATAGAATATTTCAGTTTCATCAACACAGCCTTGTGCCAATTTTCACAATTATTGCATAGCATTAGCAATAGAATTAAATGGAAACAACACCTTTCTGATCTAGGTTGGAGTTGTGTTTGAAGAGGTCCTTACATTTTCTCAGAGCAGATGTTTTCTGTGGGTGCACTGTATGCCTTTGCAACAAAATCTTGGACCAGTAGGCAGAACATAGGTGAGTAAGATCTTAGGACTTCAAGTTAGTGATGGAGGAATATGTTGGTGTTTCTGTCCTGAAGCCATAGAACCAAATCATGGATTTTTTTCCTCCTCCCTCATCAAATGTATTCTTAGTTACCAAATGTAACTTGTAGCTTTCTACTTTCATTCTCTTTGAACTGTAGTTTTGAGAACTTTTATTAAAAGGTCTTTGTAGAGATCTGGTTTCTAATATAGTAAGAATGTTGTAATTATGATGCTTTCAGGACATAAGGAAGAGAGCTTTTGTAACAGAAAAAGGGAAATCTGTTCTTCAGCCAGCTGACCTTCAGAGTGCAAGAAGTTTCAGACATGTGCCTCTTTAAATTCTTAGTGTGTTAGAAATCTTGGACCTTCAACACACATTGTGCTTCTGAGTTTTAGTTCTGTGGTCAGCTGGTTGCTTACCATTGTAAACTTCACCAGTCTTTTTTCTAAGGCTTTTTTGGTCTCAGGAAGTCAAGTGAAGGTGTTACTGGGAGTTGGCATGACACTGGAGTGCTTAAAGATGTAACTTTAAAAATAAGAAGCTAATAATAAAATAGTTTAACTCAGGCTAATGTTGAAACAGCAGGAGTTGTGCTGAGTGTGGCATTCTTCCTCTGTTAGGTGCTCAGGTTCCTTAGCCAATACTGTTTTGAGGTGCAGTCTCTGCAATTGATGTTAGCACAATAGTGATGTCATTTCTCCACAGGTGAGCAAAGTTAAGTCAGTTGGTTTTCAGTTGTGGGGTTTTTTTAACTCTGTATGCATCCAGAGAGCAAATGTAGAAAACTGTAGTGAAATGGTTTGTCAGAAACGTGCAGAAGGGAACTGCAAGCCTTAACAGGTTTAAAACTACTGACACCTGAAAAAACACCCCACCCACTCACCCCTCTAAATCTGCAATCCTTTTGTATTCTGCAGTTCTACAGGGAATGTGTGCAAATAAAATACAAGTGTTGTTTTTCTGATATTTCCATGTATACTAAGGCCTTCCTTATAGAAGGAACTAATCACAGCTTCCTAACCTACCTTCATCTTGGAGGCAGACGTCACGATGCCAGGAGATATGTATATGCCATCAGCCAAATATACTTCTCTCATTTTGAAGGGAAATCCAAATCCAGCAAAGATAATTTGAGCCATGAAATATTTTGACTTAAACATAAGAACTGTTTGTGATGTAATGTTAAGCAGTTTTCAGAGATTGAATTCAGACAAAATTTGATTCTGCTATGGCTTTTGCTGTATAGTGCCACTCTGCAGGTGGCAGAGACTTTGTGGGTGAACTGGACACCCTCCTGTGATAAAATGACCCTTTTTTCATTTGGTTTTAAAAAAGTGCCGTTCTTAAAATGCTGCAATGTCTGTAATGGAATTTGTGTAGTAATAGTTGCTGCAGTTTGTCAGTTAAGTGTGAAGTTTCCAACTCTGACTGTAATCTGCCCATCTGGGATCTGTATTTTTCATGGTTTGTGGCTATGAATTTCATCAGTCTTATCCAGTGAATGCTAATGAAAAAATTATGTTGCTAATTCATCTTTTCAAGTGTTTTGTACATAAAAATGTCATTGTGTGGCTTAGGGCTGATGTAGGCCTCCCCCAAATTCTTTTTGCTTTCAACATGGTCTTATATCTCTGCATTTGCAACTCATTGACATAATTTTCAATGTCATTTCACTGCTGCAAAATGTTTGTCATCAGCGTTGTATAACTCTTGCTGAGGAAATCAGAGGTGTAAGAATGTCTTGTAAACACAGATCCCATTAGGGTTTTAGTGCTGTTAGTAAGCTTACAGGTGTAGTAGCAATGGAGAAGGAGAAAGATAAAAGCAAATAAGAGAAGCAAATTTGTTCCTAAATTAAAAAAAAAAACCAAAAAACCAGATTTTTAGTTGAGAGTTCTGCACTATTTACAGGCACTAAGAAGCCTAATGTGCATATTTAATGAGTGAATTGCATAAACAGAAAAATAAAACAAAATAATCCTGATAGTTTTTTGTTTGGTTGGTTAGGTTTTTTTGTGAACAAATTAGTGTATCTGTGATTCAAAGTGAATCTTGCTTTGTTCTCTGCAGCATTTTGCTAATTTGTTGATCACTTAGTTCTCCCTAGGAATATGTTTTTTTTATTTTTAAAAACGTGTGTGTATGTGTGTGTATATAAATACTTTCATTCTTCCATTATGAAAATATCATCCTGCCATACAAGCCTCTTGGATAAAACCATATTTTTAGAGTTTTTCCTGTGGCTAATTGCCTGAAATATTTCAGGATTGCATTACAGTGCCCTGTCCTTGCTGCTTTTGCTAGATCATTTGTTTAGTTGTGCTTGCTTGTCATGAGTATGGGGATATTTTAAAAGTACAGAAACGTTAAGAGAAAACAAAACCAAGGGAGCCTCAGGTCAGCACGTTCCCTCTAGTCTGTGTTCTGAGCAAGCTTGATTAACAGTAAATCAGCAGTAGCATTTGTAGCATCCTATCTCCATCACTTGATCCCTGTTCTTGTCTTGCCTAACCCTCTTGATCTGTCACAGTGAGTGAAAAACTCAGATGAATTCCTGTGAAGGCTGTTGTTCTCCATTTGTTGTTGCTGGCTTTGTGAATGCTGAGGTGTTTTGCAGGGAATTGATTTGGAATGTGTAGTATCTGAGAAACAAATAGCTGAAACTTTATTATAGGTCACTACAGCAAGTATTTCAGTGTAAAGGCGTTGCTTATTTTCTTAAGATTGATGCTGCACAAATAGTTGGGAAATCAGAAACCTGTATCTTCAAATTAGCTTCCTTAACCTATAAAAGAAAAACTTCTGCTTTTTAGCAATACTGTGGTCTGGTTGGTTTTTCTTCCAAGGAACGTTGTG
This sequence comes from Aegithalos caudatus, assembly GCA_013389925.1. Taxonomy (NCBI): domain Eukaryota; kingdom Metazoa; phylum Chordata; class Aves; order Passeriformes; family Aegithalidae; genus Aegithalos; species Aegithalos caudatus. The sequence goes on along the minus strand of WEIU01012615.1, from coordinate 616,858 downwards.
GGTTTTTTCCCTTTGAACAAAATGGCGTGGAATTATTAATCTGAAGCAGGGGAATTAAAACCAGCTAATTGAAGACAGCTGGGAGTCAGTATTTGAATATTGCATTGTGTCTTCTGGTTTGCAGGTGCTTCATTCTGCATGTAGTCAAGCTAGACTATGACTGTGTGCAGATTCAGCTCCCTGTGTCTCTTCATCTGCCAGGTTCTGATGTAGGAGGGTCTTGCTTCAGCTTTATGGTCTTCACCCCTCAGCTGGCCTGTCAGTTTTGTTCCCTTGTGTTGTATTTGGGACAAGTGGGACCTGTTCTTGGTGTCTGCTCAGTCCTTGTGTCTGCTGGGCTGCTGTAAGAGCACCCAGAAGCTCCAGTTGAGCTGAAGCAGTCTGCAATGTGTGTGTTCGCTTTGTACACCACTGAGACCTGAATCTGTGTGATTTGAAGAGATCATATGCAGCTGAGAGGTTGATGACCTTTTGAAGGGAAATTAAACCCTAATTGTAAGTATCTGAATACTGGCCTGAAAGAGAGGGTGTCTTGAGTGAGGTTTTTCTTCATTATCCAGTGTGCTTCTGTGGATGCTCTACTCTCAGCACATGTGTAACTAATCTGTCTTTTGCTGTATGATAGAGCTTCAGAGCCGTTCCAGCAGTTCCTCTGTGAGCCTTTACAATGGAAGTTTCTCATGCTGTTCAATTGAGCTGCACTCTTTTACTCCAAACTCTCTCTCTCCTAACTTCAACCCATTTTGGTATGGATGTTTAAAGGTAAATAGTTCAATTGTTTTAAGTGCTTGTATATGTTACCTCTCTTTCTTTTGTGTATGTGAATCTATGTTGGTTATTTCAGTTGCGTTTTTATTTAAGTATTTCGTTTTCTTGTGGAGTTTGGTGGTTGTGGTTCATAGGACTTCATATGTTCCAAGTCTTACAGGCACAGAGTAGCTGAAAAATCTTTTCAACCTAGGTGGAGAACTTTTCCTTTATCTCTTTGAAAGCATAGCTGTCCTGTTTGTGACTAGGTCATGAACCTTAATTTAATTGTACTTAGTCTAATTTACTGCCAAGATTGTAATCCCAAAATTATTCAAGGATGATCTTAATATTACATTATCTCTATGTATTATGTACTAGTGTATTATAGATGGGCTATGTTTTTTAATAATGTTGCCTGAAATTTGGGAAATTTTTTAGTAAGTATTCACTACTCATCTCACAAGTCTGTGCTTGAAAGCCACAGAGCAGCAAGCAGACACAAATGTGTCTTGTGACCCTTCTTAGGCAGGCTGCAAGAATGTTAGTTCAACACTTCTGATGTTCCCTTTTTGGTTGGCTTTGTAGGGCTGGGACTTACCAAAGCAAAATGTTAGTGAAGTGTTAGATAGAGAACCAACTGATGGGGGTGTATCTGTGACCCATTCAATCAGTTCTGCTCTTAATTAACACCTCTTGAAGAGGGAGCTAAAATGCATGTGCCTTGTGGATGGAGCTTTGCATGAGTAATACCTTTAAAGGAAGAGAAACTATCTTATTTTCAGACTTTTGCAATGCTTCTGGTACATACCATGTGGCTTATCCTCAGTTCAGAGATGGATTTTGTCTATTTTTAATAGACATGTTGCTTTTTATAAGATGCTGATTATATGGTAAAATGGAAGAAGAAAAAGAAGTATGAGGAATGGCCTAAATGCCTTGGATATCATTTATTTGAAATAACAAGTACATTTTTAATTAAAAGGCTTATGTTTCATTTTGTAATGTTCAGCTTGGGAAACTGTTTTAAAAGTGCATTCACCCTCAAGCATTACAGAGTTAAGGACAAAGGTGAAGTTTTCTGATATTTCTTGCAGAGTTTAAGCCCTGAAGGACTATATTTCTCTGGTACCTACTTCTTAAAGACATTAATTCAGAATAGATTTCTAGAAAGAAGAAGAAAAAAAAAAGGAACAAGAGAAAAAACTAAAACCAACAGCAGAATTTTAGAAGGAAACATACAGAACACAAGTGTAAGAAAACAAATATTTTTTAAGAGTTGCTTTAGGTATGTTATGATTGAATGCAATGCTTCCTCTGCTTGCCTATTTGAGAATTCTCAGGACATTTTGCTTTCTTGTTAAACAGGTTTTGTAACCCCCCCATACCTCCTTCCCCAGTCAATATTGACCTCTGCACGTTTCCTCTTAGTTTTACTGTTCTCACTTTAGCTTTTGAAATCAGAGGCGATTCACTTAATTTTGTTATCTTGTTCTGTGTGTAGTTACATTACTTTGTTACTCTTTGCTACATTTGCTACATTTAGGACTGAAGCCAGTGAAAGAGGTGAGGGGAAGGGTTTGATGGGGACCAGGGATTGCTCTAAAATCAAAGCTGTAGACTCATCTCTGAAAAGATAATGCAGCCTGATATGCCATGTTTCTAAAGTTATATATAGGGAAAGCCATGTGTCCTATCTTTGTACCATGTCTTATCTTTTGCTGTGAGTTTTGTTTGCTTGCATTTGTATTCATTCACTTGTATATGTAGTTTACTTTTAGGATGTGTGTCAAATGAAAGGAACTCAGTGGAAATAAGCTGGCAATTGATACATTAATGTTCTATGTGGCAGTAGGAATAAATCATGAGGTGTGATTTATTCAGGATGGTTCAGATATTCTGGGTCTTGAATTTTAGGTAGGAGATACAGATTCTCAAATTCCCTTCCAGACCTGGGTTTTCTTAGTCATTTAACCTGTGAGAATTGTTGCAGGTTGCTTATGCTGTACTCGTGACTCTTCTTCCAAGACTTGAAATGTGCCTTTTGTTCTGCTTGGGTCATGTCTGCTGCCCAAGAGCAAACAGTGATTCTTGCTAGTTTTGATTAACAATTTAAAAATATCTTCTCCCTTGGATGGTTTTATCTCAAGAATTTGTCAACTTTATGTTCACTGCTGTATAATTCTTTTAATATTAAATTTACGGTCTTCCTTCCTGTACCTATCTTTGCTTTCTGAGCATAAGCTGTGGTGCTTTTTCCTTTACTTTTTAATGATATTTCCATTTTTCTTCCTTGCTAAAAATATTTATTGTAGAACCTGAGAGTATCTTTTGTCTGTTTTTTTGGTAATACCTCTTGGTACAAGTGGGTATGAATCTACCTACATGTAGGTATACATTCATCAACCCAGGATTTGTGTATCCAGAAATAAACTTTTTGAATAGATCTCTCTTTGTTTAGGACTCAGATGATAGTGTTTGAAGTCTAGTTTTAGTACCAAAGTAGGACTGTCCAGCTGACTTTACAGGAGTAAAAAGGGAAAAGAGCCTCTAATGCTTCTCTGGGCCATATTGCAGGTGGGATTGTCTCACCTTGGCTACATGGGTGACTACCCCCTTAAAACTTAGGGCAGTTTAACTTCTTAATTTAAGCATTTATACGTGTGCCAGGTTAGCTGTTGTGAATTCACTCACCCTTGGAGTTTGATTGACAAATTACATTCTACTTTTCTGTTAATTTCTACTATTTTTTTTCCATCTCTCTTTTTCCTATAGGAAATTCTGAATTTCAGAGCACTGCATTGTTTATAAGTAAGATTGTTGTTTTCCCCTCCAGGTTTTACTGCTTTCGCCTTATTCTGAAAATGTTTCAGCTCTGTGCTCTGAGTGATGCCACATAATTGGCCACCTGTCCTGTGCTCATTACTACTGGCACAGTGCAGCTGATGAATCAGTTCATGTGTTCAGTGCAGAGCCAGCCTCACCTCACTTCACTGTGTACATTTATTAAAATCCAGCGGGCTGACTTGTGCTAGGCTTGTGCTGGAGCAGATGAGGAAGTCTCATGCTGTAGCATTTCTAATCTAACCTTCATACCCAGCACCAGATCTTTATAAAAAGAAATGGTAAAAAGGAATACCCTCTGGGCTGAAGGCTTGCAGCTCTCAGAAGAATGGGCAGGTGTTTCAGTTGGTACTTGAAGTCGTTTTTTGAGCCTTTTACCTTGTAGAGGTTGTTTTAAGTGCTACCTCTTTTCTAGTATTGTGTAATGAGGTAACTGGATAGAGTACCTCTACAGAAGAAGTGCATTTTAAACCATGCAAAATACCTCTCCTTTCATTGTTTAGAGTAATTTCAAGTATGCATGTGCCTCAATTTGGACTTTCTGTAGTATCTACTACTACTGCTGTAGCAGCAGTGATATTAATTTCTCTGTGTTGCACTAATTAAAAACAGTGCACTTTTAAGGCACTAATTAAAAGCAGTGTATTTTTAGTGACTTTATGACAGCTTTATACCTGTTTTTGGTTGTCCAAAGTGTAAATGAAATTACTTTTCTGCTAAAAACTTGTTTATCTGCTTGCTGTAGAGAAAGGGGCACGTCTTTTTCCAGTGCCATTAATTTTATAATCTGCTTCTCTCACATTTGTGAATGGGATTATAGCACTGTAAAACAGAGACTGGATCTATAACATAGAGTAAAAATCACTGGTGGTGGAGAAACAACCCTGATGGTAAAAGACTGACTCTTTCTGGGAGAATGGAATAGTGGCTAATGAATCTAATTTCACTGTAAAAAAATCATAAATGTGAATGTTTGAAAACTGTGGGTTTTTTTCCATATTTATGTAATAATTTCATCTGTCAGGTCTGCTCAGTGCTGGGGGAGATGTTGGCTGCTTTGCTGTGTGCATGAACTGTGAAAGCCCTCTCCTATCCTGTCTTTCCCAGCTGCTGGGGCTGGAGGGTGTCTCTAGGCAGAGGGTGAGAAAGTGCTTATTGACATCAGGGCTTAAGTTTTCCTTTGATATGCTGCCTGGAGGCCCGTGTGGAGGGAAATCTGAGGGCCAGATTGGTTTACATCCTGGCTTCCAGTGGTGTTTTAGAGGATGGTGAGGGAGGCAAAGAGACATAACATCAAATATCTGAAACTGAATTAATTAGGGGTTTGGCATCAGGGGGAACCAAAGCTGCTGCAGTGATGGGTCAGGAGGTGATTTCAGTAAAGCAGGGATGACTTGCAGTTAAAACGAGTCTGACATATTGTATAAAGCGTAATCTAGGTCAGAGCGAAGCAGAAACGTAGCCTGATGATAATAAATCTTCATCTGCAGGTAAAAACATAAAAAGTGCAGTTAGTTTGGTAGAAAGGTGATGGTTAAATGTATTTATATAAAGCTCTTACCGCCTTCAGTTAAGATCTTCATGAGCTTAGTGTAGTCAGCACTGCACTGATCCATGAATTCCCAGTTGCTTCTCTAAAGAACTTGAAGTATAGAGACATATCATATGAAAGGTGATGGTGAAGGGAATAAACCAACAAATACTAATTGAAGTTAAAACCTTGTAAATAGCTGAATACTGAACGTTGTCAAAAAAAGTCAACGCTAAGGTTCCTGGATCACCATTCCATTGCTACTTGTGCACATGTGTTGTGCTAGTTCTTTGTGTAAACTACTGGAATTCACAGGAAGTTACTGCCACATCATAACAGAAATGTGTGAAAAATACTTGGTTACCTTGTCTTGCCATAAACAAAGTCAGTTTTCTCAGGAGGCAAACTGCTAGGTTGATGCTGCTCATTTGGCCAAGGACTGTTTTTATGAGGATGTGTGCCCATGCCCTGAGTGGCTGAAAACAAACATGGAGGTGAGAGACAACTCTTCAAAAGATTTCTGTGCTGACTTTTACTGTCCATCAAAAATGATCTTCATTTAATGTGATGAGATAAAAGAGAAGGCGGAAGAGCTCCGTGCTTTGACCTCTTTAGCCTTTCACAAGTTTTGTTCTCTGAATGGCTAATTGTGTTTTGTTTCCTGTCTTTGCTAGATGGGCTGGTGATCCCATTGGTGGAACTCTCTGCAAAACAGGTTGCATTTCACATTCCATTTGAGGTGGTGGAGAAAGTCTATCCTCCAGTGCCTGAACAACTGCAACTTCGAATTGCCTTCTGGAGTTTCCCAGAAAATGAGGAGGATATCAGGTAACAAATACTATTTCTTTATCACTGGTGCTTAAGAAAAGGTTCTGTTCACTTGAGGAGAATCATTGTCTTTTTGATGTCCTGTATATTTGGTGCTTCTGTGACTCTCATGTGCCTTGTGTATAGTACACAGCTAGATTACTGTGTGATATGCTGTGATATGGGGGTTTATTCTGGGGTGAGCTGCCTTGCATATCTGCCAGGAAAACCATGTGTATGTCTAGGTTCTGTGTGTAAAGGATAGCAAAATAAATGCACCCTTTAATTTGACTAACAGTAGGCTAGCTTGTAGAGTTTTGTCCTTATGTTAGTCTTATGAACTCATCTTTCCAATTTGAACCTGTTGCTGGAGTCAGAGCTTTAACTGGGTTCAGAAATTGTCAAGGAGGGCTTGCTCAGTGTGCTGTGCAAGCCTTGTGTTTGTGTATGTAGGAGAACCAGAATTTGCTGAATACACCAGTGATCAGAATTGATATAGTCAGATGAGTGTATTTCTTATGTTTCCACATTAACTATGTGACTACATAGTCAAAGATTTTCTGCTTTTAGATCTACTTCCAAGCTTTGCTGAAGTATGTTACCCATGTAACTGTGTGTTCCAATTTTTGTTGCAGAGTAGTGATACTACACTCTATTAATCTTGCTGAAAGTTCTTGTATGTGTTTATCTAAGGTTCAGGTATCAGATGGGAGAGGTAATGTCAGAAATGCTGACAAAGGATCACCAGCTAGGGAATAGAACAAGCCAGCTGGTTGTATATGCTCATTATTCTGATGAACACAGATATAAAAAATGTCACAAGAGCATGCAGATAATTAGTCTAGAAGGAGTTTTTACTGTGGCATGCTAACTTTAGACTTTGAGCTATACTATATATAGGCTTAATTTTAGACAGTAAATGACTTTGTATTTCAGAGCCTTAGTTGGAAATCCGTAAAACTGTCAGTGGCACTACACAAAAACCCAATTAGGAAGAGACTATGATTTTTGTGGTTGCACTGTAATGTTGAAATGGCAGGAGAGATCTAGACTTTGTATTCAAGATAGCAAGGATTTTTCAAAAGCCATGTCAGCAGAGAGAGGAGTACTGTGAAGTTTCTCAGAGCAGACTGATCCTGACAGGTTCTGTTGATGTCTTACAGGTTGTACTCGTGCCTGGCGAACGGCAGCGCAGATGAGTTCCAGCGAGGGGAGCAGCTCTTCCGCGTGAGGGCTGTCAAAGACCCGCTCCAGATAGGTAAGAACAGTGCAGCTCCACGTCTCGAGAGACTTCAGAGTCCCAAAATCATACCTGCAGTGGGACAGCAGTGCTATGGCCAGGTCTCAAAACGAGCTTTTCTGGCATCCTAGCTGAAACTCCCTGCCAGACGTATGCTTTGTAATGTCTTGAGCTAAATACTGTTTTTTATTTTGGCCTCTATCACTTCAGCTGTGAAATGGACTGAAAAGTCAGTACTGTTCTGATCCTTAATCTGTCTTAGCATTTTGCCAAAAACTGTATAGGATACCTTTTTCTCCATAATGCTTGAATTCCTCATTGCTTAAGAGAACTTGACTTTGTAGTTGTCTGATCAAACGATCAATGTCTCAAGTGCCTGTATGGCACACAAGAGGTTTGCAAGGTTTATTCCAGTAGCCAAAGAGTTTTATTAATAGTATTCATGTAGTATTTTGGCAGACAGAAATCCCTTTTGTTGGACAATGGGTTTTATAGCTTCCTCTACTGTCTTGTTATTTTTATAATTTTTTTGGCTGTAGAAGCTAATCTTATCTATACAAAGAATTGGACTCTGGATTTTTCATTAAATCCTTTGAAGCAAAGAAGAATATTGAGGTAGATTTTTCCGTGACAGCTGTTTGACCTTGAAGGCATTATGTGAAATAAAGGTACTACTAGTATGCTGAGGTGGGCCATGTTAATCCCATGCAGATTTTTTTTCTTCAAGTGTGAGCTTCAGAATCAGAATGCTATTCGACATGTGGGAAGCAAGCCTGTTGTAATGAGAAAAATAATAATGTAAAAAACTGTATCATGTTAAGGAGACAATTTAGGAAATTTCTTGTATTTTAATGTGATGAGGGGTAGAGACTTCTGTGGGCCTGTTTAGTTGTTAGAACCAGGAATACTTAATTTTCAATGATGAGTGGAATGAGTAAATTTAGGTAAAGAGCCCTCATAAAGTGAATAAAAAGGACATGTACTATAAAGGTTTGGGGAGAACAAAAAGAGGAGGAGATAGCCTTTGAGATATGCAAACTGCAAGAGACTGATGAACTGTTACCTGAATATAGGGTAAAGCTTCTGAAAGGGTATTACCCTAGTCTACTGCAATAGCAATTGCAGGAATTCTCGGGAATGGAAAGGAAGTGATTCCTTGTACATAAGTCACATTGAGTTAAAACTACCTTGCACAGTGTTAGTGAGACCAGATAGTAATTTCAGAATGTCAACGTTGATTTGGAAATTTTGCTAAATAGGATTAAACTGACTTTTGAGGGCATTAATAATCTTCCAATGTCATGACTGAAATGCTGAGAGAGGCCTCTGAGGAATCTGCTAAACTTCGGGAAGCCAAATGATTGAGGAGAGAAAATGAGTTAAAAAGCAGCTTGCTGAAATTTAGTAATTCCTGGGACTTTTACCGTGGAAAAGAGCAAAATATTTGATAGACAGTAAAAGACTTTGGTCAGCACTTTTTTCAGTAATGCATTAAAAAGATGAGGAGGTTTAAAGCAATGTATGTGCACAAAGGCTGGGAATATTAGTGCAAAACCTGTGCTTGGGGGAGCAGAAGAGCAGGGAAAAAGAGGAGGTGGTGAGTGATACAGGGGAAAAACTTCTCAAGTACACATAGAAGCAACTGTGATTCTTGACAAAGGCTTATGTGTGTGGGAGTGAAGGAAAAAACTTTGCTTAGATAGTATGATTGCCTTGTCCTTAGTAGAGGAACTGAGTCGAGGGAGTTTTTTCCCATGAATAGCAGCCCAGAAGCTGGGTAGCAGAGATGGGGTGAATATATTTTTGGTTGTCCTCTCCAAGAGATTTGAAGGTTTGTAGTTGTAATATTGAGTTTCATACACTGACAAATGGGAGAAGAAACACAGGAAATGAAGCAGCTCTTGAGCAGGGAATTGATTTGGAGAGGGATTGAGCAGTGCATTGTGATCGTGTGTTCAGTAGGACAAATCTTGACTTGTGCTTTGTGCTCTTTTTGTCCCATTTCCCTGTGTAGTCTAAGATTTATTTTTTAACCATAAATCATCTTAGTTGTTTTGTCTGCGTGCATATCCTATCCATGATTTCTGAACACTAGCACCTCTTCACTACATTCCAAACCCCCATTTTTTTACAGCTTTCTAGTGTATACACACATGGAATTGGCTTTTGTAGACCTTCTCCCTTCTTGTAGCACTCGCATACCCACATCATTGTACTGAAGGAAGACATTATTGCTGTTCTTGAATAGGTGTGTTGTAGATTTCAGGGGCTTCTTTCCTATCATAGTCTTAGTTTCTTTTTAACAGCTGTGGAAGGCAACAGCAGGTTCAGTTTGGATTCTAACTTGGCATCTCCTTCAATAGTGTCTCCACTTTCTAGAGGTTATCCTATCTTGGTTTAAAACAAACAACTATCCAAAATTGCTGTGCTTTTTACTTCTGTGTAAAAGCTTCTGTTCAGCTCTTGTTTTCCCCTTTTTTTTCAAAAGTTCCTAAATTCTTAAGCAGAGATGTGTGTTTTCTGTTACTGTTGTAGGGGTATCAGAGCTGCCCCTACAACACTAACAGAATAGTGATGAAGAAAGCCATGTTGCAATGAGTTGATATGGACCTTGGGGACATGATTTAGTGGTGAATGTGGCAGTGGCAAGTTAATGCTTAGGGTAGAGGATCCTAGGGGTCTTTTCCAGCCTCAAAGATTATGTCATTCTTTAATTTTTCCTGGTAAAAGAAACCATTAATTATGATCCAGATTGCTTTCCTCATATAGTTTCCTGTGCCTTCTCACAAACAATTGTTCAGTACAGCAAGATTGGTGTTGCAAAAGAATTAACTGGGCAGTGCTGCTTGAATTAGCATTGTAAGTGTCAGACATGTTTGTCAAGCTACAGACTGATATGAAACTTGTGGTATGTTGTATTAAACTCCTTAAATTTTGTTTCTTTTTGTAAGTGTTCTTCCATTGTTGAGTTATCAGTTAACAATCTTCATATACAAAGGAGAATGTCTTGGTAGGGGCTTGCTAAGAGCTTGTAGCTGGAACCTAGTCTTCTCAAACACCTTTTGTATATTTCTTTTTTTGCAGTGAAACAGAATTGCTGCAATTCCAACTTAATTTACTTATGTGAAAGAGCATTACTCTGAGATGCTTTTAGTATAACAGAAGGACTAGGTGAACTGTTTGGGTTCTATTAACCAATGTGGAACATAAATTAGAACTGGTAATAAGCAGTGCAGTAATTTTGAGTGAATGCCATCTTTTGTTTTGATTCTGTTCCAATTGCTAAAATAGCTGAAGAATTTGGGTGGCATTATGTGTACTAATCAAAATAATCACTCACATCAAGGAGAGGATTTGAATTGTGGTGAACAGAACAAATAGAAAGGTTAAGCAAGGTAAGAGCAAATTTGTGTCGGTGTGGGAATTGTATTTGAGGAGGAAATGATGCACATTATTTTAAATGGAATAAATTTAGTAGGTCATGTGCACTCCTGAACACCATCATTTTTATGATCTCACGATATTATAATAAAAACTTAGTAGTGTGGATTTATAATCTACTTCCTTATCCTCATGATGGAGAAGCTGTCACCTGTCCCAAGGCATATTTTTCCACTTAAGGTAGACTGTTGGCCTGAAGTTTGGTTATGACTTTGATGCCCCGGTGCTTTCTGTGCTTCATTAAAACTGAATTCCAAATTAGCAAAAAGGTTCTGAAGCTGATACTGCTGTGGAGGATGACTAACTGCTGATAGGCACCTTGAAGGCAGGTAGAAGTTTTGTGCTTCTGCTGTCCTTTTCCTGATCACGTGTGTCCCTCTGGATGAACAACAACTCCAGAGGAAACTGCATTATGAGTACAACTCATATGCACTGTACATGAGTTGACATGGAACTAGCCCTTGTTGAAGTCCTTTGTCATAATTGGTTAATGGTCACTGATTAATGGGGCTAGATTCATTCAAGTGTTACTCCATTGTATTTAGTCTAAGCATTGTTTCCATTGTATTTAGTCTAAGCAGGTGGTTTTGGGTTTTTTTTCCCTGAGTTCATGATTTGTAAAAAAGGGATATTAACAAAATTGCAAGAAGGTGCATAATTTATGACAAATGGGTAGTTTCTGAAGCCACAAAGTAAAAATAAGTGTTCAGGTTAAGTGCTGCCTTCTTTAGTTGACTGATACTGTGAAAATTGATTGACTTGGAAGTAATTCTGAACAAGTCACCTGGCCTGTTCTGCCCTGCTGCCAGAGTTAGCACAGAAGTTATGACTAAGATGTATATAGTTTAGCTTGGACCCTGTAAACAAAACCTGACACTTCGCATGGATGACTTTATCCAGTTCTACTTTTCCCTGTTAAATAATAAGAGAAAATAACTAATTAATGCATTAAAAGCTGGTATGTTGGAGTCTCTTATAACACATTATGTTTCTCTGCTAATGTATAGGCATAGTTGGCTGAGAAGAAAAAAGCACTGGGGACTCTAGACCCACGTCCAGCCTTATGTGGATGTTATTGCCAGACATATTGTTTCGGTGTTTAAATGGCATATAGCTGTATTTCTGTGCTGGAACCCTTTTCCCCAAATACCCAAAGAGTAACTTTGGACTTGTGAATTTCCACAGGTTTCCATCTGAGTGCCACCGTGGTGCCCCCACAGATGGTGCCCCCCAAGGGTGCGTACAACGTGGCGGTGATGTTTGACCGGTGTCGGATCACGTCGTGCAGCTGCACCTGCGGTGCCGGGGCCAAGTGGTGCGCGCACGTCGTGGCGCTCTGCCTCTTCCGCATCCACAATGTAGGCACCGGGCCCTGCCCTGCCCTGCCCTGCCCTGCCCTGCCCCTCCCAGTCTCTCCCCAGTACAGTTGTGTGCAGCACACGTTGTCCTTAGGGAGATGCTTCCTGACACTCCTGGTTACACGCTGTGCAAATGTCCGCTCGCAGCTGCGATCTGCGGGCTGAATCGTCTGAGGCCCTAAACCGCAGACTGTCCTTTGGTAATGTGTGGATTCCTAAGGGTGGATACTGAGTGCTTTTTGGCCCCTTCCTGTTTCTCATTTAAATGCTAAAACCACTCATTATTTCTTCATCTCTGAAAAAGAGTGGAAGGTCACCAATAATTTGTCTTTTATTTAAAGTTTTTGTAAGTACATGATTTGAAGGCTTACTCTTTAGGGCTGTTTGATCAGAGTGCAGAAGGGAAGCAATTTTGATCACTGTTGGCCTTTATGTTGACTTACTGAGGTAACTGTCATTCTGACTTGTAGATTTCAAACAGTCAGTTAGGTTTATGGTTTTATTTGACTGCTTTTATTCTATCTGGCCTTCCATAGAGCAAAAAAGTAGGTGTTTTATATCCTAACAAACTTCAGTTGAAAATGTGTAGAACCAATATGAAATACACTAAAGGTTTGGTCTTGCATACAATTGAATTTCCTCTGCTTTGGGAAGCTGAGAAACGTAGAGGATTAAGTTTTGATGATTGAAAGGATCAGAAGGTTTTCTGCTGTCACAGAACGTTTTACAGCTAACATGCTCATGATCAGCTCCAGATTCTTAAATAAATTCTAATAACCTGGTGAAGCTTGTTAGTATTTCACAGTGGACGAGTGTAATTGGCTTAAATTTATACTCTTTTGAAATAATCAGAATATTGGATAACTTTCTGTACTTAGGACTGGAGAGCTGGCAAAAAAAAGTGGGTTCTGCTTTGAATTAAGGTGGATATGGAGAGTGAAGCTAGAAAACAATTGTCATTTATATTATTTACACTCAGAAAGTCTAGACGCCGTGTGTGATAAAAATCATTTGCCTCCAATCCATTCTCCACATGAAAAGTGATAGTGAAAGGATTTTTGTGTTTGTATAACCTGACTTCTGACACTAGCAGTTACCAGCCATGGTATATTGCTCTGTGTAGACAAGACAATATCAGAAGTGTCTTTATTATCAAACTGCTCTTGACTGTGTACAGGTTAAATTTTAAGTGGGATGTTTTTGTTATGTAGTGTGAAAAAGGTTAAGAAGCTAGTGGTGAGTTGTTTTTTTTATAATCTTAATTTGTTCTAAGATGTGAAAAGAGATTTTAAGACTGAATTATAAAACTCTAATGAGATAAATGTGATTCTTTGAAACAGTCCCCCACAGAGCTGGTTCATTTGCCAGAAGCTTAAGGGATAATGTCCTATTTCAGAGGTTTGTTTGTGAAATCTCTGCCAGTATTTGTGCAATTGCTAGCAACAACAGATCTTAAGCACAGCTGTTACAGCAGTTTCCTTGAAAAACCCCCTTAAAACCAGTTTTTATAAAGTTAGCTTATTTTCATCTGATCTGCAACATACTACATAATTTCAGAGAAAAAATGTTTGCCATCAAGACCAAGCATGGATCATCACAGCATCACCACACATGAGTGTAGCAAGTGTTTGTGACACTTCATCAGTTTGGTGGACACACCTTCATTAATGGTAGTTTCTGTCTCCTTTTCTTTCTTCAGGCATCTGCAGTGTGCTTACGAGCACCTGTTTCTGAGTCTTTGTCTCGGCTACAAAGAGACCAGTTGCAAAAATTTGCTCAGTACCTAATCAGCGAGCTTCCACAACAGGTAAGTGGGGACCATCATCTGACAACTTGTTAAATTCACTTATCTTTATTCTGGGTCAATTTGTATTATGTCTTTTGTTGCACAATAACCAGTTATGCTATTCAGTCATGAGCTGCTGAGAAGGCGTTCAGTTCTTGCTCTTTTCAGTTTTGCTATTGTATTATTTGACAATTGTCTATTGCCAAGTAAAAGATTAGAAGTGTCTTAAAACAAGAAAGAAGAGTGGTGGCTATTCATATCAGCATGAATATATGCTGAGCTTGTGAAAGATCAAACACAGTACATCAGTTCATTATTGTTGAAAACTTAGGTCAGCCCATATCAGCTTGTTTCTTTTTTGTGTGTTTAGTTAGCTAAGTGGAGAGAACTACCCAGGTAAAGTATTGCATGTGCCTTAAGTGGCACTTTCTAATACACCTAACTGGTAACCTTTGGATTTCCCCCAGTGTAGCTTCTTGGTGATTCATAAGAATTATTCAGTGTAATAGACATGACATTTTTAGTCAAAATCTGCTCTCTTATTCCTTAAATATCTGTGCTGTTCAGGGTCAGGTCATTTATATAATCTGCCTAAAATGTTTGCACAAAATACGCAAGAGTATCCAAGTGATTGTGAAATGGCTGCTTTAAATTTATAAGGGCTTGGCAACTTTTTATGCTGGTTCAGCCAAATGAGATTGAGAAAAATTGGCCTGCGTGGGTATCTGTCACATTTCAGCAGTGCATTTGTAACACGCTCCTCTTAGGTAGGAGCTACATTACTGGCAGCATGTGCCTAAAATTCATAATATGATGCTGTGCTTAGGACACTAAGATATTCTATTGCTAAAACATCCTATCAATTTCCTACAAAAATATGAATCCTCTTAAGAGAGGAAATAGAGGAATTGTATAATATGGAATTGATATAAAAATACTGCTTTTTGGTTGCTGATAGATGAGCACCGGTAGTGTGTACTCCTTGCTGCATTATGTAACTGGCAAAGCTTTTTTTCTCTCCTCAGACTAATCTTTATGGCACAGTCTGGTGGTTAATAGGGAAGGCCTTTGAAAAGCTAGTAGTAGTAGTAGTTGCTTCCTGAATGGCATGTGAGTTGTTTGCTTTCAGATATTCTGTCTGTGCCTTTCTGTAGGGCTCATTTCTCCTTTGGTCACATGTACCAGCTGTGCATCAGGAACATCTGGATTAATTAATTATTATAGTTTTGTCAGATAATTTGATGAATGCTGCCCAACCGAAAAGTTAAGGGTTTATTGGGAGATATGCCTTAACCTATATTGTGTAATTCCTTTGAAAAAGGCAAGGCACTCCTCAAATCTTTCAACAATTTTATTACTGGTCTTCTACATTTCTGGGTGGAGAGAGATACTCTAATTCCTTGGGAACCCATATTTTGACTACATGATGTAGGATTTGAGTAGGCTGTACACACAATTCCATTTTATCCTTATTTCCAGTCTGTGAATGACATGGTACTACAGTATGATAATGCTGAATTACTTTAATGTGTACGAGAAGGATGGTCTATAGGAATGCAGCTAGATGTTTTTCAGAATCTCTGTAGAAATTGTTTTCTGTATCTTATGAAAATCATGGAAAAGCAGCTGGAATTCATTACCTAGTTCTTTGCCCAAGAGCTATTTCCCCTTATGAAGCCAGTATTCCTATTCCAATTAAACATGAATATCTTAGCAAAAAACACTGAAGGAAAGTCACTGCAGTTCCCTGGTACTTCGTCCTTAAGGTGTGATACTGCCAAGACCTGTGAGTTTTCTTAAAATTTGCAGTAGTGGAAAAAAGGTACAAAACAGCTTAATGCTGAATTTGTTTCTTTAGGTGATTGAAATGCAAAATATCCTTCTGAAGCATTCTTTTCTTCCATCTGTTGAGATGTATTTGTATTATTTGCAAATACAGGTGTACTGAATGTGCCTTTCTTTACAGTAAGAGTGATCTTTTACCTCACCTGTTGTACGAGAGAGGTGTGGAATATTGCAAGTCATTTAAATCCTAATTATGTGGATTAACAGTTTGCCTGTTCTGTGCATACATACCAAAGGCTAAATGGATCTACACTTTCAGCCCAGGCTTAGTATGGGGAAAAACTTTCTACTGTGTGTTTTTATTTCAAAAATAGCATGTTAAGGGTATATTTACAGATTTTACACAATCAGGGTGAACCTTCTCTGCTTATGCTCTGAGATGGTCCAGAAGCTATGATTAGTTTAGCGCTGAAATTGCATTAATTTAGTACTGAATCCCTTTGCTAGCTGGATGGTAAATAAACTAAAGTCTGCCCCAGAAATTGTGTAGATATATTTTATAGTTTGCTCCCCTGCTCCCATTTGCTTGGGTTCTAGAAAAATTATTAAGGAACAAGAAGTAATGATCTTTCAAAGTGCAGGAGAAAGCCTTGACAGCAATGGCTTCCCTAACTCTCAAAAGTAGTTGCAGCATCACTTTCTGTAGCCTCGTATTCCTCAAGAAATGAGGAAGGACCTAATAAACTGTGATGCTTTTGTTTACTTGTTAGGGTGTGACTGCGGGAAGTGAGCCTTGTGTGGGCTGAGGGAGTTGTGACAGCTGGTGGCCGTTGTGTGATCTTTAGCACCCTCTGTCGTCCTTTCTGAGAACGTAGCTCTGTATTCCATATGCCTGAAATTGCCAGAGTTCTTCAGTCCCGATCTTTGGCTGGGTGTAGCAGGATAAGAAATAACTGTGTATATTGAAAGTTTGCTTCGTGTTTTCAGATTCTTCCAACAGCTCAGCGCTTGCTGGACGAGTTATTATCTTCTCAGTCTACCGCCATCAACACAGTGTGTGGAGCCCCAGGTGATTTTAATAGATCTCATTTCAGCAGTCTGTATCACAGATAGGAGGAGGATGATTCCATTGCTTCGGGTTTCTGAACTGATTTGTTAGCCTGTAGCTTGGATTACAAATGGAAATCAAGGAAAAGGGATAAGTATTGGCACTTACATTGTATATATGGCACAACAGGTACCTCAGAATGCTTGCAGAGGAAGGGAGCATCAGGCAATGCACTTGTTAACAGTGTTTTTCTTTTTATTTTGGTATTAAATATAGACTCCTGAAAATGTTTTTTGGAGGGGACCTCTCCCGAGTTCCTGCTTAAACCTGGACTGTTTGCAACACTAGAGTTGTTTAGCTGTGACTTGGGGTAGCTTACCGAAGGGTTGGTTACCAGAGATGTTAGAGCATTCTTATCTTAGTGCTGCATTACTCTTCTGGTCAAGAAGAAGCTGCTAATTTAATGTTATTAATGTTGAAGATAATGTTATGGTAGCATTTAAAGATAATTCTGAATAGGTTGTTCAGCAATGGGTAAAATAACTTGGCTAGCACTTCCTGTGTATTCTGTGGTTGGGTGCCTAAGTGAAATATTTTCCAAGCTTGCAGACTGTAAATGTGTTTTTCATTTGTAAGATCCTACTGCTGGACCTTCGGCATCAGATCAAAGCACCTGGTACTTAGATGAATCTACTCTGAGTGACAACATAAAGAAAACCCTTCATAAATTCTGTGGACCCACTCCTGTTGTTTTTAGGTAAGCTGTTTCCCATTGAAGGGAAAATGTGAAATTCATATGATCTATAAATTCATTCACCTTGTAGCCTGTATGCCTTGGACTGAAGGAAGCTCAGTTTCATGGCTACTCTTCTGGACTGCATTTTTGTGTTATTTCAGTAGAGCAGACTGTATTTGTACAATATTTTGCTTGTGTGGTGTTCTTGAGCTCATTATGCATGCTCTCTTTTTGTGTCTGTGCCATTGAAGGGCAAATATATTTCTGGACGTAGATTATACTCAGGATTTTGTATGACTGGGCTTGATTTAATTTTTTCTCCTTATTCTTCTGCTTTATGTACAGTGATGTGAATTCAATGTATCTGTCTTCCACTGAGCCACCAGCTGCTGCTGAGTGGGCTTGTCTGCTGCGCCCCCTGAGAGGAAGAGAACCTGAAGGAATCTGGAACTTGCTTTCCATTGTGCGGGAGATGTTTAAGAGGCGGGATAGCAATGCAGCTCCTTTGCTGGAGATTCTGACTGACCAGTGTCTCAACTATGAGCAGGTGACTGGAGTGGGGGGGAAGTTTTGGGGAACCAGGCAGAGCCAGTAACTGGTGCTTTGTGTCTATACAATCCATGGCTGAATACAATTATTTTAATAGCCTCTGTGTGTTGTAGGTATGTGCTTCTCCACACTAAAAGGATGTTTTCCCTTGTTCTGATGTAGTGGTGTTCTGGTTACACTATATTCCCCAAATGCCTCAATTCCTCTAACATGAATATGTAGAGTCTGATTTCTTTTGTTCAGCATATTTGATGATTTGATTTCTTCCTAATTGAGGTGATTTATTTTGCTGTGGTTCTGTTTCTTTTTTTTTTTTTTTTTCAAACAAAGCACGTCATGTATGAGCCATCATTTTGATAAAAACTAAATACATATGTTGTGTGATAGAATCTCAGATTCTTTTGATACCCTTACAGAAGATATCTTTTGGTGGATTGAAGCAATACTTTTTCTATTTTGTTAAACTAATATTAGGAAAAAAGGTTTCCTTTGATAGTTTAGGACTTTGACCTCAGTCTGCAATATAAATTGAGGTGTAATTTTCCTTATTGTTCCATCCCATACCTCGAATTTAAGCAAGAGAAAGGAAATGCTTCATTTATCACACTTGTTCACTTTTCCTCTGCAAGCGTGAAGGCCTCTAAAAAGTGAACATCCTGTGAGTGTTTTGTTCTTTGGGCATGGGCCTTCTAACCGGAGAAATTTTGAGCCCCTTAGTTCTCACAAACCAATACTGCTTTAATGGTCACAGTTATTTTGGAGTCAAATGAAAACCTGGCATTAACTACAGATCCCATTTCCTTGGGATTATGAGATAAAGTGAGAGCAGGGGGTGAGATGTTGGCCAGAGCACAGCTGCAGTGAACTTTCTCCCCTGCAGATAACGGGCTGGTGGTACAGCGTGCGGACATCGGCGTCGCACAGCAGCGCCAGCGGGCACACGGGACGCAGCAATGGCCAGTCAGAGGTAGCTGCTCATGCTTGTGCAAGCATGTGTGATGAGATGGTGGTTCTTTGGAGGCTGGCTGTCCTCGACCCAATTATTAGTCCACAGAGGTGAGCTCTGGAATCAGTTCCTGTCTCTAATTTCTGTGATACTCAACTACACTAAAGAGTTTCATCCTGTAGATTTCTTGTGTTTGTATCATTACCTCAATACCTGTTAACCATTAGTCCTTCTGTACTATGTGCTATGTAACATTCAAAGCACTATAATAATTACTTTAATTGCTGTTGCCGCTCACTTTTAGCAGCATCGAGTAGTGTGACTAATTTGTTTTCTGAGAGTCCTTTTTTACGTATGGGTGTAATTCTGCATTTTAGTGTCCCGGTGGAGAACATTTCTTTGAATGATAGCACCAGCTACCAATTAATTTTAAAGGTTTCTATATTTAACCATTCAGCAGTTTAATGGAATTCTGTTTAGGCCAGTCATTCACTATTGTGTATTTCAATATGAACCAGTTCTTACTTTCTGTGCTCTTAGGGAGTCTGTTCTCTGCAGTGTATTGGTAAACAGTATCACCAGTGTATAATCTTCAGTCAATGTTTTCTATTGTCTGAGGAAAAAATTGTGTGGCTTCTGCAGATTTCTAAACCGTATTGTGCTTTGGTAAATCACTGCCATCTTTATTTAGCACCATCTTTATTTAGCAGCAGTTGAATAGCAGAGGAGGTACTCAGAGCTCCTGTTGAGGTACTGTGGTTGACATCGTAATAGTTTGTTTTGTACATCTTGTCTACAAAGTGTGGTGTATAAAATGTATTGGATTAGTTTAATGTGCTATAAATTCTCAGAAGTTTCTCAGAACAAATGAAAACGGGTAATTTCAGAGCAATTACGTATTAACTTGATTTGCTTTCTCTGAATTGTGTAACTAATAAAATGGCCTATGAAAGGCACATCAGGGACACTAAAATGGATGCAGTTTCTGTCTTGTACAGTTTACAATATGAACTAGCTAAATATAGGAGTTGAAGACAAATTAAAAACTAGGAAACTGGGAATGAGGCTTAAAATAAACACAAACATCAATCAAATAACATAGAAAAAGCAAAAAGATTTTTGGCCATTAATAACGTATGAAGCTGTGCTATGTATAGTCACATTTGAGTTATTTGATGCAGTTCAGATTTGCTCAGAACTCCTACTTGAGCTAATGAATAATTAAAATGCTCCTGCTTGATCACCTATTCTCTTGGTGTTTGAATAGTCTCCAAGGACCCTATCTAGTTGTGCTTCCCAATCCTTACAGTGAATCATAAGGAGACTTCACGAATTCTTATCCTTATGTTACCCTTCCCAAGTAGTTCCTGCTCCTTTTTCCTTCGGAAGATCTTCTCCTTGGTTAAGTCCTACCAATATGTTTCCTGGTTAATTAATTTCTTGAGTTGACAAAAGTAGTCTTCTTTCCACTTTTGTTTAGTCCGTTTTGTCCTAATACCCTTTGCACCTAAATTGGGTCACTTTTTATTTTGTTTTGTTGTTCTTTTACTTTGGGTAGGAAATCTGCTAGGACTGAAGTGTTGGGATTGTACATCAAAAATGTGTGGCAGAAACAGAATGGCAGTTGAGAGTTGACCTTGGTGAAATTTCTAGAAATTTCTTTTTCTCTTAAATTAGATCACCATTTAGACTATTTTGCTCAAGTGCATAGGCCCTATGTGAGATTTGGAGTTGGAAAATGCAGAACTGTTCTGTTCTTTCCAGAGTAATATGGGGGCATGGAACTAACTGTGTAACATGAGTCTGTGTAGTCCTGCCAACTTGCTGCTTCTTCAGAGTTATTTGAACATCAGTGCTGTCCCTATGGTTTGCAACATTTCTCCTGAGGACAGCCTGCTAAAGCTTAAATTAAATTGTTGGCCTCTACATAAGCACATTAGGGTAAAGAGATAAATGCCTGCAAGGGAGATTAGGTGGTCCTGTCTGTCATTGTGCTTCCCTGGGTAGGCTGTTAAGGTTGTACTTGTAAATGTCTTAACTGGAGTTATTCACAGGGCTGTTTCACAGCTGCTGCAAACTGTTTTATGAGTGTTTCCAAGGGCAGTTCCCCATGGTACCCACTCGTCTGAGACTGCTGAGACTCAAATCACTAACACCTTATTTAGGGGACATAAGCAAACAGGGCAGACAGTGTTTTATTTTAAACCTCCCAGTTTGTATTGTGCTTTCACGTTGGTGGTGTTCACATTCTGTTTCTGGATCATGAACCTGTCTAGAACCCAGCTGTTAATATACCTGTTTGCTTTTTTCACCTGTCTTCTTACTGGTGTTGTCTATATTTAGCATTAACTTAATTCAGCAGATGATGTTTCTGGCCAAAGGAAGGAAGTGTTCCATGGGTTAAGTAGTAGTTTGTTGCAGGTGCTTTTTGTGTCTGCTTCCTAACCTGCCCTCTTTCTTATCTTAGGCGCAGGGATTTTTGCTCACAGCTCAGACAATGGCAGCTCAAAGTCATAGATAATGTTAAGAGGGGTCAGCACAAGAAATCACTGGAGAAGCTCTTCCAAGGTTTCAAGCCAGCTGTAGAAGCCTGTTACTTCAGCTGGGAGGAAGCCTATCCCATTCCGGGGATTACATATAGCAGCACTGACAAGAAGAACTCGTTCTGTTGGGTAAAAGCCATCCAGCAGAGGAGCTGCCGGTTGCAGTGTGCAGAAAGTGCCTGTGAGGCTGGTAGGACCCACAGCCAGGAGCCCGGGGGACTGTGTCTGCAGCCCGGGGACAGGCTGTGGCCCTCTCCCCAGGAGCCAGCGGTTCGTCCCAAAGAACTTACTGGAAAGCGGAAAGTTGTCTCTGAAACACCTCAGAGGGTTCTGAGGCGGCTCTCGGCAGAAGGGGATAAAGCTGTCTATAAGGCTGCAGTGAGCAAAGCAAAGTTGCCAGTGAGCAAAGGCTTGACCAGTAAACATAGTGGGAAACGCCGTATGAGCAGTGAGGACAGCTCTCTGGAGCCAGACTTGGCAGAGATGAGCCTGGATGACAGCAGCTTGGCACTGGGGGCAGAAGCCAGCAACACCTTTAGTTTTACAGAAAGTCCTCTGAGCAGGAGCTACAGGGATGCCTTTGAGGAGGATGGTGGAGTGTACTTCTCTGAGGGACCTGAGCCCACTCTCAGGAGCAGTTCCATGACCAAGAAATCCCCCAAGGATCCTATGGGGGAGATGGGTAGTTGCGACGATGACCTGCCTTCCGCGGATGAGAACTCCGGTGGTGTGAGTCTGAAGCCAGAAGAAATGGGAGAGAATGGTGCGGCAGGGGGAGGGGATGATGGAGAAGAGGAAGATGATTACCAGATGTACTATCTGAATCCACAAGAGGTAGCCAAGGAAGATGATGATAAAGCTGAAGAGGAAATTGAAGAGGAGCAGGATATATTTGCTGGTATAAAGCCTCTGGAACAGGAGACCCGGATGGAGGTGAGCTAAATCTAGTTCAAAATGCTGTTTTGCAGTTTTATGTGTTGTATAAATCATGGTCTCACCACCGTCATAGCTGTCACAACACTGAGATGTTGTTCAATCAAGTGCTTAATTATAATGTTGTGGTAACCAACTGCGTCACAAGGTATCCACAAGCCTAATGCAGCGGTAGTATACGTCTGTTTCCTACAAGCTTGATTCCCGATTTCTGTGCTACCTGCAAGTGTGTCCCAGTTTTAGTTAGTCCCATCTCACACTCCCAAGATTTACAAATGTAGACAAAACAGTGTATGCTTTTCACCTAGTCTCACCTTTGGAAACAGCAAAAATAATCTGAAATTAAAAATGAGACTGAGGCATGCTCAACAAAAAAAAAATTAAGTCCAACCATTTAAGCAGAAGTTCTTTGGAAAGGAGAGGCACTCTAGAAAAGCTGTGTCTCATTCCTGTAATAACCACAAAATGTGTTTAGACGTCGCACCTATATAACCAAGCAGCCAAATAGCAATGCGTGGAAACAGTGGCAGTTTGAGGGTTTTTTGAGCTATTCTCTGATCTCACAGCACTTGGTGAGAGGACGGGACTAAATCATGTAAGAAAAGACTTTTTATGGAAGTGCTTCAAGGAGTAGTGTTGAAGGACTAGGTAAGGAGGAGTCTATCTGCTGAAGTTAGTCATGAATTGTGCCTACAGTCTTTGTGACAAGTGGTTTGAGCAGGCTAACTCCAGGCTGGGGTAGTGTGGTTTGAACATGACCATTTGTTCTTCCTTGCAGATCCTGTTTGCCTGTGCAGAGGCACTGTATGCACATGGATACAGTAACGAGGCTTGCCGCTTGACTGTAGAGCTTGCCAGGGACCTACTGGCCAACCCTCCAGATCTCAAAGTGGAGCAGCCACCAGCTAAGGTAGAGAGTGCAGCTCTGTGCAGGTGACCCTGTCTCTTGTGATTCTCTCCAAAACCTTAGTCTCCTATTTCATAGTGTACATCACTGGAAATGTTAGTAGTTTTGCTGTTTCAGGATAAGAGGGTTGGACAGGAAACAGTCATAAACTGCTGGAAACTGAGTTGTAGTGAAACTTAAGATGTGTTTGTGGTACAGGAGGGTTCCCTTGGAAGGAACAGGTGTCTGACATCTGCCGGCACAGCATCAGTCCAATAGGGGACGTGTGTTTTGTCCACAGGCCAGGCTCTTCCACTGTGTTGTGCTGGGATGACATAGTGGAAGCAGTGATATTCAGTGGTAACCACTGAAATTTCAGATTCATCAGCAAAAAGAATAAAATCTAAATGTATTTTATTCTTTCTCCTGTCTATAATTATTGTGAAGGATAAGAGGATAAGCACAGAGTCATTTAGGATGTTTAAGAAAGTGTCCTGTGACAAATTCCTCCTCAAACAGGGCAAAAAGACCAAGGTGTCAACCAGCAAGCAGACATGGATGGCAGCCAACACCTTGTCTAAAGCTGCTTTCCTGCTGACTGTCTTGAGTGAGCGGCTGGAGTACCACAACCTGGCCTTCCGGATAGGAATGTTTGCTCTGGAGCTGCAGAGACCACCTGCCTCTACCAAGGCTCTGGAGGTAATGAAATACCTCAAAAAGACAGTATCCATAAATGTTTTTCTGTTGGCATGTGTTTGTTCACATGATTGAAATTTCAGCACCTGCAGTTTGGTTGTGCTTTTATAAGTTTTCTTTAAATGGATTGCAGTGGAAGTAAATTAATTGAGTGCACATGCCATCAGCGCATGTTGATCTGCTAAAGAAATTATTAGCAATGTCACATCACCTATTGCTTCACTGATGGGAAGGTAAGACCTCATGTGCCAACAGGTCTTTGATTTCATATGAAGCTATAGGTCGGAAAATATTTAAATGAGTACAAAATCTTATATGAATGTATTGTTTTGATTAGAACAGCCTACTTATTATCTTAAATATGTTTGCATAATTTGCTTTGCTAATCTGGAGAAAATAAAGTCATTTATTTATATCGATATTTATCCATATTTGCATCAGTGAAATGGTTTGAAAGTTATTCGTTAGAGTGAATTGGTGTGACTGTTATGTACCTCATTCACAGGCAAGCAAGCATATGCACTGTGGAAGTATATTATTTTGGATAGTCCTTGATTACTACAGGGATTCCTGTTTTGAAGACCATGTCTGTGTGTGATTTACAGCTACCTTTTCACTGCAGGGTTGTTCAGTCCCTTAGAGTGTGTATTGTTGCTAGTTATCCACCAGCTACAATTATTACGCTAAATATCTCTACTTCTTATGGTCTGATTAGAAGATTGTGAGATTGGCAGTCACTTGCTACCTAAAAGAAAACTATTACTCTTATATGTTAAGAATGGAGAGAATACAGGCACAAAGTGGTGCCCGTTGACCCTGATGGCATTTGTGCTGCCACACTGTGCCCATTCTTCTGCTAATCAGTCTCTGGTGTCTCAAATGGGTGTATCATTTAACATAGCATCCTTTCTTCCTACAATTACAAATAATGACCTTTTCCACTGGCCTATCCAGTCAGACACTTCTGCTGATGTTCTTATGAGAACATCATTTTTTCTGTATGCAGCTGAAGAGAGTGATCATTTGAGTAAAAAAATTTGTGTATAAATATGAAGCAAGACTGTAATTAGATTTGAAAACCTCTTCTCATTGTGGAGAGAATGGTAAAGGTAAGCATTGTTATAGTTTAATAAACTAATATAGTTTAATAAACTATTGCTGTACTTTATGTATGGGGGGAAATGGTCTGCTCCCCACAGGGGACTCTGCTATTGACAGCTTTTCTTCTCTTTCCTTGTGGATACTACCAGGTGAAGCTGGCTTATCAGGAATCTGAGATTGCAGCCCTCTTGAAGAAGATTCCCTTGGGCACCAATGAGATGAACACTATTCGAGGAAGAGCTGAAGAACTGCGAGAAGGGACGTTGTGTGATTACCGTCCTGTCCTGCCTCTGATGTTGGCAAGCTTTATATTTGATGTCCTGTGCACTCCAGGTACTGACTGCATTGCCCTGGGGGTGTGCAGGGCATATTCTGAGGTGCCAGGTCTTGAGGGATTTTCAAAGAGAAACTGTCCTCTGTATAAGAATGACCAAAGCTTTACTCTTCATGTGCTGTTGCTTGCACCTGCCTCTACATTGCTTTAAGGATATTTTGTTCCCCAGTGGAACTGTTTCTCCTTCTGCCCACATTTGAAAATAACTGCACACTTAACACATTTCAGCATTCTATGTGTGTTTGTAAAATAGTTATAAATTACTGACTTTCCTGCCTTTATGCTGGTTATATTCAAAGGAAGCTATTATAAATCTAGAATTAAAAAAAACACAGCAGCTTGGGATTAGAAGACTGACTTGGCAATATACCTGGTTTGGAGCCTTCTGAGGTTAGAGAGAGACATGGAAAAGATACCCCATAAGGTGGTGTGTCCTTGAAACCGGTATGAGGCTAGGAATGGAGCCATAGGAAGCTCTGCAAATTCAGAAATATCTCAGAAATGTCTTGCTTTGAAGCCTCAGGTTTGAAGGATGAGCATTAATTCTATTGTCTTCTTCAGTGGTTTCTCCTACAGGCTCTAGACCTCCAAGCCGTAATTGGAATAATGAAATGCCTGGAGATGAAGAGCTTGGTTTTGAGGCAGCTGTTGCTGCTCTTGGTAAGAATTTTTTACAAGAAAAGTCTGCCTTCATCCATGTTCTGCATACTTCCCCATTTTGAATGATGAGAGTTAGTAGCTCATTCCAGGTTGGTGCAGAAATAGAAGTGTTTGCAGAGTGTGATAGAACCAGATGCTGGATTCTACATGCCAGGGCTGAGTTATCTTTGCAAAGCCGTGAAAAAATGGAAAGAGAATGCGGGATGAGAACTCAGTGTTTAGGTAGTAACATGAATTTTAGTGTTCTGCTCGATCATTTGTCATGAAATATGTATTGCCTGGACTTCAGTGGAAATGGACAGTTTCATAGAACAAAAGACAATCATTTCTGAAGAGGTTAGACAATGGTAGTGAAAGACTAACAGAAGTATTCTCAAGCATTATCATATAATTCAGGATCTTAGTCTAGCAGTGAATTCTTGCCTCATTTGCTTCAACAACAAAGAAGTGATCATATACATGTTATGTATACTGACCATACTGACCATACTGTATGTGTGTTTTAAAGCAATATGCAAAAAGGAATAAAATGGATTAGACAAAGCCTGTTCTCTATTGCCTCATCTCCGAAAGAAAGATGAGATTTTTTTATGGTGGTGGAATGTTGGCTTGTAGCATCTGCAGAAACCAAAAGGTTTGTTTCAAGATAAGTTTGTAGGCTTGCCTGGACTCTTCCTGTGTCCTTTTAGTATTTGGTTGTTCTGACAGTTGTGGCAAACTTAGTATTCTAGGGACACACTGCAACTTCTGTTTATTCATGGCCTATTTCTGAAGTTAACAGAAAAATAGGGGGGAAAACAGTGAGGTAAATGAAACCATCTGAGGTATAGACAACGCTCAGGATGTAGTGTAGTCCCATGAGCTTACTTGTCTCTTCATCCTCTCTTTCATGGGCTGTAGGTATGAAAACAACTGTCAGTGAAGCAGAACATCCTCTGTTGTGTGAAGGCACACGAAGGGAGAAAGGGGATCTGGCTCAAGCCCTGATGATTACTTACAAGGATGATCAGTCTAAGCTGAAGAAGGTGAGTTTCCCTTTGAAAGGGGAGAGGGAGAAGGAAGGCAAAACCATGTTTGGGTTTTGATGGATTTGATAGTTTTGCCAGTGAGTAAGTTTTTGTGTCACATACCGATGTTTTACAAGCTGTGTTGTGGTATTTCTATTCATCCACTGCTGCAAAACCTGATTGTACAGAGTGCATTGCCCTGGGAGAGGCACTTTTCCATAGGTTTCTCAAGATCCAGTTAGGAGAAGTGTTGTCACTGCTTTTATTGCTAAGTTCACTCCAAAGAGGTTTTTGGTGTGCAGTCTATGTGTGGTCTGGGAACTGCATATGTTTTGCTGCAAGGATGTTGGCTTGCAGAACAGTATAGCTAGCAAAGCCTCTGTTTCTTAACCTCTCAGCTCTTTGATACACTGGTTCAGTATACCTGTGTCTTAATTTCTTATGCAAGAGGGAGAGTAAAACTCTGCCTGTCCACCC
Organism: Aegithalos caudatus; assembly: GCA_013389925.1. Taxonomy (NCBI): domain Eukaryota; kingdom Metazoa; phylum Chordata; class Aves; order Passeriformes; family Aegithalidae; genus Aegithalos; species Aegithalos caudatus. The sequence continues at coordinate 589,403 of WEIU01012615.1, read as the reverse complement.
CAAAGGAAGAAAAAATATTGAAAACTGCTGAAGCTTCAGAAGGGATTTTATTAATCTTTTATACTCAGAAATCCTCCTACACAGCAAGAGCTATATTATTAGTGTCTTTTTGTCTCCTAAAAGAGAAGCATTTTTTCCTATACTCTTCTCCAGAGAGTAACGGACACTGTGATACCAATCATCTGTGCATAAATGGTCTGTCAGACTTGTGGTGTTGATTAAATATGGAGAACAAACAGTAGAAGTGGACAAAACCTTAGAATGTGGTGATGCATTGTTCCCAATTACGTAATAAATTACAACGAGAAAACGTTACTGTACACCAGTATAAAGCAGTTTCTCTAGTGGCTTTGCCAGTTTCTCAGTAATGTATGACAGGATTTTCTGAATGGTGAGCATGAAGTTTTTGTGACTTAAATAACAACATGTGGCAGAACTAAATTTAGAATTCTCCATTCTGTCCTTGATATACCAGATTTGCTTCTTTTTTTGTGAGTTTTGGGTGCTTTTCAAATAAAGCCAGTGGCTGTTTCAAGTGAAAATGTGAGATTACTGACTCTTTGCTTCCTCAAGTAATGTAGACCACATGGCTTTCAATTATGCATTGCATTGCTCTTTAGTGCAGGAAGATAATTCATATTTTCTAGAAAATAACCTTTTTCATTTTTCTCAAATGAAATTTGTTGCCCACCAAGAAGTTGATCTGGTATTTTCCCTCTTTGTCTTAGTGTAATGCCTGGTCTCTTACCCATTCTGCTGATTGCCTTTTTTTCCCCCCCCTTGTTAAAGATTTTAGATAAACTCCTGGACAGAGAGAGTCAAACTCACAAACCACAGACGCTGAGTTCCTTCTACTCATCCAGCAAGCCTACAGTTGCAAATCAAAAATCTCCTTCCAAACATGCTGCCCAGTCTGCTGCAGCTATCCAACAGCTTCCAGGGACTTCTGTCACTCAGCAAGCTGCTGTAAGCACTGCAGTCCAAAGCAGTCCTGAGAACTTTGTGGAGAAGAGTACACCGGGTAAGAAGTGCTCTGTAACAGCTATGCTAAAATTTTCCATAGTTACAGCCTATTTTCCAAATCTTGTGTTAAGTGTTCTTGACTTAGTGTCAGATGATCGGCCTTCTAATGGAAAGAAAATTGAGATAATCATGCTCGTAAATACCATTCATTTTATAAAAATCCTTTATCTTTTTATATTTGTGTGTTTTAAATGGCCTGGTTTTAGAGATACAGAAAGATGATGTTTACCTTGTCACTGTTCATTTTATGCAGAGAGCTCTCAGAGGTCCCCCTGTGAGCCAGCTGCAGAGGCCACAATTTTGAAACAAGAGGGAAAGGTCCCCAGTCGTCTGGCCCTTGGAAACCGAGGTGGATACAATGGGAGATGCTGGGGTTCACCTGTCAGGCAGAAGAAGAAACACACAGGTGGGAATGGACTAGCAGCATCTAGTACTCTGTTAGGCAATCTGCTGGGGTGTACCCAAGAAAGCCAGAGAGGAACTTTTTACAAGGACATGACAAGGGATAACACCTTTGAAGTAAACAAGGAGATAGTTAGATTGGACGTTAGGAAGAAGTTCTTTATTGTGAGGATTGTGAGGCTCTGAACAGGTTGCACAGAGAAGTGGTGGATGCCCCATCCCTGGGAGTGTTTAAGACCCGGTTGGATGGGGCTTTGAGCGACCTGTTCTATGACTCTGGGGTTTTACTTGTCAGCCTTTGATGTACAACAGAAGCAGGTGAGTGTCTCTGAGGCATTTAACGTGGACAAATAAGATTTACTTCATAGATTTCCTGCCCTTTTCTATATGGCAAGTTACCATGCCTTTCTTGGACCAGTTATGTCCTGTGTGATGGATTAGGTGCCTGGAGCTGAATGCTGACTCTGGGAGTGCAGCACTGTGCTCCTGGATCCAGAAACAAATTCAGAGAAGCTGCTGCCTCTCTACAGTTTTCTTGGGAAGGGTATAAGCTAGAAGCAGAAGATGTGAAGGTTGTGCAGCATATATCTGAGGGGTTTTTGTACAATCTGTGGAACTTGACTTTATATGTATATTTGCTTCTTGTTGTTATACTCTGCCACAAAGCTTGGCAGGTGGAATGAGGGCTGTGATGGTGTGAAGGGGGAAATAAAGATTCCTGGTTCTTGGACTCTTCTGCATTTTAATCTAAGAACTACAAAATGGCACTGTCTGTGGCCAAATTGATGTTATTTAATCTCTCTTAATGTACAATGAATGCCTGTCAGTCCTAAGGCAATCACTGACACAACTGATCTTAGTTGGTATTGCAGGTGATATGGTTTGGAGTTTGCCTAACTGGACTGCATTTACCAACCCTGGTGACATTTCTGTGTTGGTTCCGGTGTTGTAGGCATGGCCAGCATTGACAGCAGTGCTCCTGAAACCACCTCTGACAGTTCTCCAACGCTCAGTCGGCGTCCCCTACGTGGGGGCTGGGCAACAACATCCTGGGGAAGAGGACAGGACAGTGACAGCATCAGCAGTTCTTCAAGTGATTCCTTGGGATCTTCCTCTTCCAGTGGCAGTAGGAGAGCCAGTGGGGGAGCCCGTGCAAAGACTGTGGAAGTTGGCAGGTAATGAATAATACCAATGCACAGAGGCAACCTCTAGGCCTGATGCTGGGGACCTGGCACATATGCATCAGGAAATACTTTATGGGGAAAATTTGCTTTGTTTCTTCTGGACCCTAAAGACAGGAGCTCCAGCTGGCAAACTTGGGGTACTCGTCTGAAAGATTCCTCTGTCTTTCTTCTAGGTATAAAGGGAGGCGGCTGGAGAGCCATGCTCCTCATGTTCCAAACCAGCCCTCAGAGGCAGCTGCTCACTTCTACTTTGAATTGGCCAAGACAGTCCTTATCAAAGCAGGTGGAAACAGCAGTACCTCTATCTTCACCCACCCTTCCTCCAGTGGTGGGCACCAGGGACCACACCGCAACCTTCACCTCTGCGCCTTTGAGATTGGGCTGTATGCACTAGGGCTGCACAACTTTGTGTCTCCCAACTGGCTCTCTCGAACTTACTCCTCCCATGTCTCTTGGATCACAGGTTACAGCAAAACTTTACTGGGAGGCTTACTTTTGGGCAGGAAGTGGGGCAGGGAGGCAAGCTTGTTTTTGAAAATGGTGATGCTGATATGCTGTAGGAGCCATGTAAGCAGCTCACACAGCTGCAGTAGTTGCTGATCAGCAGTGATTTACACAGTGGTGCTTACTTTGGCCTGGAAAGTTCTTGTGGCCTATTTCTTCTTGTTTGTACTGCAACATGCTTCAGTCCAAAAAGCCTGCCTCTCATACAGAGACTGATCTTCACCTCTCCTTCAGAGCTATGCTGAAGAGACAGACACTTGTCAAGTCTGAACATATGCTCTTTGGCTGTGTTCAGTTTTCACTTTCCTCATCCTTCTGATTGCACCCATAACGACTACCTATCCACATGGTTTCTAGAGGCCTAAAAGACACACCTTTGAAAATTCATGTTTTCCTGATATTGTGCAATAGACTGACAGTCCAGTCTGGTTTGTGGGTACTAAAATCAGCTATAACTTTTTACTTTTTGCCATTTCCAATGCATTTTAGCTTAACTGAAGTAATGGTATCCTCAGTCACCACTTGCTCATTGAGGACTCTTGTTTATCCTGTGCTTTGGGAGAAAGCACCTAAATTTGATGTGAACCTTAAGGGAAGCTACTGGGCTGTGTTAGTGCTCCTGAAGGAAGTGAAGGGTTCACCTGCTGTTAAGAGAAAGCTAACTGTATGTGCTGGGCATACAGTGGTGTGAGTGTCTCCCTCTCTTCCTCTTAGGGCAGGCCATGGAGATTGGAAGTGCAGCCTTGAACATCTTGGTGGAGTGTTGGGATGGACATCTAACTCCCCCAGAGGTGGCATCATTGGCAGACAGAGCTTCACGGGCCAGAGACTCCAACATGGTGCGGGCAGCTGCTGAACTGGCACTCAGCTGCCTGCCTCATGCCCATGCCCTGAACCCAAACGAGATCCAGAGGGCTCTGGTGCAGTGTAAGGAACAGGTGAGCATCATATAGCAGCTGCTAGTGGGGGCTGATTTCTAGCATCAAGGGTGTGCTGCTGTTACCCGTGGGGTTGGCTCCTTTGCTACTGCCCAGCCTGAATCCCAGTTCTCTGGATTGTTTATGTTTCCTGAATAACACTGGTTATTCTGCTGCATAGCATCTGGCCGGTCCCCGTAGTTAGTCATTTTAGAGTGCCTCGTACTCCACTCTTGTAGTTTTTTCTTCTTGTGTTTCTGGTTTTACATTCTTAACCTCTTCTTTTGTTTCACTGCTCCCAGGACAACCTGATGCTGGAAAAGGCCTGCATGGCAGTAGAAGAGGCAGCCAAAGGAGGTGGTGTGTACCCAGAAGTCCTCTTTGAAGTAGCTCATCAGTGGTACTGGCTTTACGAACAGACTGTTGGTGGCACCCCGGCGCAGAGAGAAGGTGCCACCGGCTGCAGCGCCGGTGGCGCGCGGGCCGCGTCCGAAGCGGCGCGCGGCTTGGCAGACAGCCGGGTGACCTCAGAGCCAACCACGGTGACGGTGGCAGCTGCGGTAACTGCGGCAGCAACCGTCATGCCCGTCATCTCTGTGGGGTCCACCATGTACCAGCAGCACGCCGTGGCAGGGCCGGCAATGGCACATACACACACGCAGGGTCTCCACCCTTACACCACCCTTCAGACTCACATCCCCTGTAATCCCCAGTATATCGGACACACTATCCAGCACATGCCACGCCCAGCTGTCTTCCCAGTCCCTGGCTCGGCGTACCCGCAGGTGAGTTTTGGCCGTGCCTTCTTCGTGTACTGTGACCTTGTGTGGCTGCTTCCAGAGGGTGTATGTTGGAGTGGGGAGAGCATGGGGCTCACACCTCTCATGACTTGACATCAAGCTGCTGCTCTCACTTGCCAGTTGGTGATACTTACTTTTGCCCTCTAGCTCAGCGTTTGCACAATAAGGAGCCTTCTGTGGCTGCATTTAAAGTCTCAAGAGAATATAAAATATAATACATCAGTAGTTTTTAATTTCTGTTGCTCTGTAGTTTCTCAAAAGACACCAGACAGAAAGCTTGTCTTCTTGAGAGCTTGCACGCTAAATAGAGACTACACTGGGAAAACCAAATAAAGGTTATTTTAACCTTTGCCTATTTTTGAAGGTCTCGGAGCGGTTTTCTACAAACTGGTTAGGTTTTTAAAAGGAGGAGGAACAAGCAGGTGTAATGCTCATGCGGTGCAAGGTTCCTCCCCTGCTTCCTTCAGACCAGACTTTTGAAGCTCTGGGGCTTGTGTGGGGACGTGATGTTTTGAATGACTTCTAAATGGTTAGGCGAAGTAGACGTGACTGTTCCGTACCTTCTGTTGTAGGGTGTCCATCCAGCATTCATAGGGGCGCAGTACCCTTACTCAGTAACGGCCCCGTCCCTGGCAGCCACAGCTGTGTCCTTCCCTGGTGTGCCCGTGCCCTCCATGACGCAGATTGCGGTGCACCCCTACCACAGTGAGACGGGACTGTCTCTGTCTTCCAATGTAGCGCGTAAGTTACACCTCTGGGGCAGCTGGAGAGGTTGCTGTACTCTCTTAGCTCTTCCCCAGCGAGGTCCTGTTCCTCGTTGATTAGTCACAGCTGGAACAAGGGTTCTTGCACTGAAAAGTTCTGGACAAATGCATGCCATTCTAAAGGTGTGCATGCTCAGGGGTTCTGGGATTCCTGAGGGGCCTGATAACAGCTACCAGAGAGAAACTTCTCTTCAGCTGAATTTCCAGGATGACATTATTTTATCAAGAGTATCAAGACTAAATCATGTTTGGAGCCCTTGTGGCCTTTCTGACTTCCAGCCTGTAAAGCTTTATTCCTGTTCTCCTTTGGGCAAGGTGGTGAGCATAGATGATCTTGAGCAGACTCGTGTAATTCTGTTGGGTCAGATGAACAGAGTGCAGGAAGCAGGCAGACTTCTGCTACAGAAGCACTACTAAATGTCTTTTCCTGAAAGGATTGGAGGCAGCCAATGCCCAAACGTGGAACTATCAGAGATGACAGATGTTTTGTCAGAGTCATGTCAATGGCATTTGGAATGGCTGCTCATGTGTTGTGCTAGGGCTCAAGTGATGGTGAAAACCCATCAAGTAGTGTGGAGCACTGGGACAACAGATGTTGACTGGATTGTGAACATGCTGTCATTGCCATGGACTTTTGCACCAGTGGGTCATGCTTGACCCCAATCTCTGCTAAACCCTCACTGGAGAGGCTGTAATATTTCCGTTTTTACAGTGTGTTGCAACTCACCAGGTGCTGGAAGACTGGTATGTGGAAAAATACTTAAGAGTTATGTTGGCCTCCTTCATGTTCAGAGTACTGGGAGAATAATTTCAGTTATTTTTATCCTGTATTTTGATGCTAAAAAGCCACCACAAAAGCAAGTAAGTTCTGAAGGCCTTAGGATCTGATAGCTGCCAGCCTTAGTCACAGTCTGATGCTGTGACTTTTCATTGTGAGAAACCATTTCTGTACTCCTCCAAAGAGTTATGAATCTTCCAGAAATGCTAATTCATCCTAGAACACTTAAAATACTGAAAGGAGAAAATGACCCCACCCTTTCCAGTTGCCATTGTTTATGGCTTCCATAAACTTATTTTTAGTTCTTACAATACTGTTTCACTGTTCCTGAGGTACAGAATCATGTGGTGGTGCTTGAGCTCTGGCAATGATTTAGCTCATTCTTACAGGTTATTCTCCTTGGCCAGACTTCAAATGCATTTTTCCCCCCTTTGTGCATTGTTTGGCACCCCGTGTCTCCTTACAAGGTTGAGGAGGTCAGACAGATCTTTCCTGGAGACACATTTTTCTCAGGTATTCAACTATTCACTAGCAAACGTGGAGGGAAAAAAAAGGAACTTAGAGCATTGTTCAGTCTGGTGTAGTAGCATCACAGAGAAGCCATGAAACAAGGGTAATGATTTGCATACACCTAATTGCATCTGTGCTCTGGAGTTCTCAAGCAAACCTTGCTTTTTACTCTTTGTACCTTTCTTGGGGGACAGATAAACTTGAATCTTGTCAGAGTGCTGCTTAGTGACTCAGTGTTAACTGATGTTGCTACAAGTTTCGGTGGTACAGTGCAGTGGATTTGCATTTGAAACCTGTCATTTCCCTTGAGTTTACTCATACTGGTTAAGTGTCTGGAGGTGACAACTTCTCAAGTCTCCTTGCTGTTTTGACTGTTGATACATGCTGCCAGTGTGTGCAGTGACTGTTCTTTCCAAGGATGGATTGGAGGTCAGCCCTCAGTAACAGCCTTCCTGAACAGAGTGACAGCTGTCGTACAACTGAAGTGGAAAAACCTTGCATTGCTGGACTTGATCTTTGAGGGACTTAATTCTGTTCCTGCTCAGTAATTTTTCGAGCAGTTTCTCATCAGGTGTAGACGAGACATACATATTATTGTTTTCCTTGGATAAGAAACCAGAACCAAATGTTTTATTTAATAATAGCAAAGGCCTTTGAATCAACACACACATTTACAAGTAAAACATGGATTTTGTGCACGTTCACAAAATACTGCAGAAGAAATGGATGTACACATGTAACTGACCCTGTCAGGCCTACCTTGCACACAGAATAGACCTATTCCTGGCCCATTGTATTTCAGTTGTGAGCCTGTGGGTTTTGGTTGCTGTATTGTTCTGTTTACATTGGCTGAGGCATTCAGGTGAAGGAGGTGATGTCCCAAGTAAATCTTCTTTTAGGCTGGTGCTGGGTCCTAATGCTACTGTTTTGCTCTCTTCAGTAGGCAGTGTCCATGCAGGATCAACGTTCCCAGCGATTCAGGGTGCTTCCTTGACAACTCTGTCCTCACAGCCCAACTCCCTTGTTACAGGGGGTTTTCCTGCTGAGGATGAGCAGCACAGTCAGCCTGTGAGCCCCCAGGGTCTGCACTACCTCCACTCTGCATACCGAGTTGGTAAGGATGGCCAAGTGGGTTTCTGTGGCCCCCTTGAGAGGGATTCAGGGCAAAGCTGCAGGCATTCACTGTCAGTTTGGCAATTTGCTACTGCACCTGAGGGACATGGGAAAAGCAAGTTGGAGATCAGGTGTGGAGTCTGAAAATGAAGGCAAAGCATTGTAAGATTGAACAATTGCTTTTCCAGGACCATCAGAGCAGAAAAGAAAGCTAAGTGGGTTAGAGCTGGGAAGAGTCTTGCTTTTCAGCAGACGTACATAAAGGAGCCTGAACAGGGCTCCAAGGATGTGACTGTGCAAGTTGTGACTATATGATAAAATTATATTTGGCTCCTGCTGCTCATGGATGGGGAGCATCTAATACCAGCTGAGTCTTCAGAAAAGGGAAGTGCCCTGTGCCTCTCCATTTAATTTGTTGAAGATAGATGTAGAGGGAACTTATATTTAGTGAAGAGGGGGTATGTAATTAGCATTCCTTTCCCAGTCATCCTGACTATGAGAAAATAAGAGTCTCTGCCTGAATTGCCATTGGTACAAGGATATCAGTCTTAGGGTTTGGGATTAAACTTGGATTGCAGTAAGCTACTGTAGTAGTAAGTAGTAAGCTACTTGTACGTACTCGTGGTCCAACCCAGTGGAGACTTGGTGTAGGAGAAGGAAGCCTCTGAAATAAGCAAAGAAAGAGAAACAGCAAGAAAATGGATGGAAAGCTTGACTTTTGTTGTTGTGAGCTAGAATAGAGAGTACTTGATAGCTCGAAAGGGGTGCAGATGTCATTTAAAATATCACAGTGGTACATGGCAAACCATGAAGCATGTTTTAACAGCCTGAATAAGAGAGAGGCACAGGCAGGGAAGATGGTCTGGAAGATCAAGATGTGGCACATGTTGCTATTTGAATACTGTTTAAATGGGTGGATTTGTCTGAAGAACTGTAATGGCATAAGTGAAATGTTTGCAGATTGGCAGTATTGCAGCTCAGTGGTGGCTTGTTGTCTTTTCAGCAGAACAGGTTCGTTTGGGGAGCTTCTCTGCTGCAGAACTTAGATCAAAGGCTTTGCTTTCAGGATACCTCTTGTAGTGCAGCCTTTGGGGCTCTCTGCTTTATGTTGCTGTGGGTGCTTCCCACCATGTTCCTTTGCAGTTCTGGTGATGGGTGACAGCTGTGCAGGTTTCCCAGCCCGGAGCAGCAGATCCCCATGTTCTTGCAGATAGTTCCTGTGCTGGCAGGCTCCAAGACTGGCCTTTTGTTTCTGTCTGGACTCCTTGCAGCTGTGGGATTTTCTGTTGGTGAAGGGCAGACCAGTCAGGTTGTGTTGCATTGAGTGAAGTGCTAGACTAAGTCTTACTGGGCAGAAGTGCTGCTTGACTGTGGCTGCCCCTTTCCCACAGGGATGCTGGCTCTGGAGATGCTTGGCCGAAGAGCTCACAACGACCATCCCAACAACTTCTCCCGCAGCCCGCCCTACACTGAGGATGTCAAATGGCTCCTTGGGTTAGCTGCAAAGTTAGGTAAGGCTCAGAGCAATACTTAACAGAAATCCACTTGCTGGGATTTGGTCCATGGTGGGAAAAAGCTCTTGAAGGAGTGAAACTTCAAAGATTGGGCGAGCCTGATATTGATCCCATTCCTGAGAGTGTTTCAGAAGATCCCTGCTGCTCTTTCATTCACTCATTTGTCCCTTTTTGGGTTCTGTAGGCATGCTGTTGAATTTTGAGGCACTGGATGAAGTACATGAGATTGGACAGGGTTCAGAGCTTGTATTTTTCCATTCTATAATACTGATTTTCTTTTCCATTTCCACTATATTGTAGGTATTGCTCTTTCTTATGTATATTTATACCTTCTGTGAAGACTTTTTGTAGCAATAGATGCTCAAACCACCAATTTTTTTTGGGGGGGGTGTTTATTTTTACTTATATTTTGCTCTTGGATCTTTTTTGTCAGCTCAGTTTTTAAATTCTTTCATAAGCAGTAAGAACTAAAAAAAACCCTTTACATACAGCCTGTTTAGTGGCACGGCTTCTGCTGCTCCTGCTGGCAGAGCTCCACTGTAGGAAGTGGTGGGGAACCTTGACTTATGTCTACAGCCTCCTTAAAGCCTGAGTGCTGAGGCATCTAAGTGCTTCCTTGATGGGCAGTCAGGAAACAATGGAGAAGGTACAGTGTGATCCAGGTCTTTCTAGTTAACTTACTACATTAGTTTCTTTCACATCTCCTTTAAAGGAAGGTGAATTTGAGAACACCAGTATACTGAGGTGGTACCTGGTCTCTCCTCAGACCTGATGGATATAGCAGAATCTTCTCTCCCCCCATGGGTTTGCTAGACTGTCTCCCCCAAGCCTGCTGGAGGATACATTACACTGAGAAGAAGGTGCTTCAGATACAGGTTCTTGCTGTGAAGTATAATTTTTTTTGAAGTGTGTCTATTATCTTAGCACTGTTGTTCTGACTTCCTCCCGTGCAGGTGTAAACTACGTGCATCAATTTTGTGTTGGTGCAGCCAAGGGGGTGCTGAGCCCTTTTGTGCTTCAGGAGATCATCATGGAAGCTCTACAGAGGCTCAACCCTGCCCATGTGCACAGCCACCTGCGCACCCCAGCCTTCCACCAGCTGGTGCAGAGGTGCCAGCAGGCCTATATGCAGGTAAAGTGTGGCTTATCTTCCTGCCTATCAGTGCTGCCAGGCCATTGCCTGCCTTGCAGGTGCTGCCTGTATGTGCATGTGCAGAGGGGAAGGGGCCTTGGGCACTGGGAGCTGGAGTGGTGCATTTCCTGATGCATCCCTCTCCCACAGCAGGGACTGGAATAGGTACCACTTGCCTGTATGGGGCTGCATGCAAAGGAACTTATTTTTCTGCTTCTGCCAAGGCCTTCTGCCTCCTGTGCTCTTCCACTAAAGCTGGGGTGGTTGTGTGTCTTCCTTACTCCAAATGCTACATGTACCTTTTAACTTCTGAACTGTCTTTGCTATGTTTTCAAGCCCCCTGTCCCCTCCTGTCCCTAGCCCATCCTTTTTACTTCCCTTGTTAGTAGTAGCCTGCTTTCCCCCCCCCTCAGGAAGCCTTGGCATGGCTGGCTGGTGTGCCAGTGCTGACACCAACAGTGGAAATGGCTTGCTCAGGTACCAGTACAGTTATCCCAGGCTTTGTTGAAACCAGTGTTTCAGTGAGCCAGCTGGAATACCAAAGCTCCCTGTTCTTTACAACAGTACAATCGGGACACCTCACATAGACCTGCTTCTCTTGAATAAATGACCAAAGGGTGATTCTGTAGCCATATTGTCCAGCTTGGATTAGCTGTTCTGTCACTCTAGATGGTATTTTTGAGACCTGACAGCTTCTTCATTAGACCTCAAAAGCTAAACCTGCTGGTTTGGGGCCTTCTTTGAGAAGCTGGGAGAAGTGACAATGTTAAGCCTGGAGATAATTGATAGCAATTTAGTGTAAACTTTACTCAGCCCATGTCCCTTAGCAAAGGAGATGTGCAGTGACCAGGCTGGGCGTAACCTACAGAATGAAAGGTTGTGAGGGTTGGATGCTGGTGTGGTAGAATGTTACCTGGCCCTTTGGTGCTGTACTACAGCCCAATTCAGTGCTGATGCCATAGAGAGAACCTGCTGATGCTGTGTGCTGCATTTTGGTGCTCTGAGGGTTCCCTCGGGTGTGCTGGGGTGTAGGATACAGCACTGCTGCTTTTGAGGTGCTCTTTGCAAGTCCTGGCACCACTGGTGGGTAACAGAACCATGTGACCTGTGCCCCTGGGAGCTCAATCTTCTGAGTTTCACCAGCAGGAGGATGATGAGCAAATGCCTTAAGGCTCTTTCCCTGTTCCCATCCAGTACATCCACCATCGGCTGATCCATCTCACTCCAGCTGACTACGATGACTTTGTGAATGCCATCCGCAGCGCCAGAAGCGCCTTCTGCCTGACTCCCATGGGCATGATGCAGTTTAATGATATTCTCCAGAACCTAAAGCGCAGCAAGCAGACAAAGGAGCTGTGGCAAAGGGTCTCTCTGGAAATGACCACCTTCTCACCGTGATGTCGGGTGGAGCTCCACGGACACACAACCCTTTGCCCAACATAGCTGTAGTTCCATTTACACCATCCTTCCTTCTGGTGTCTTTTTTTATTTTAGTTTTAACTTGTTAGAAACCACTGATCTGATGTATTTATACCACGACATTCCTCTCCAGCACTGTTGCGTGTTGGCGCTCTGCTTTGCTCGCTCTTCCTCCTCCTTCTCAGTGGGCTGCAGGCTTCAGAAGCATCAGGAAATGAGAAGGAAGTTGAGCTGGCTGCCCTGTGGTGTAGTCACTGCTTTTTTCCCTGAGCCCTCGGAGGCTGTCCTGCGAGCAGTTTGCAGTGTGATTACGCACGTGTTAGAGGGGTTGGGGATTCTGTCTTAAATATTTATTTTTGGCATTTATAAATATGTAAACTTTTTTTTTGTATAGGCTTCTCTTACTCCACACACACCATCTCCTCTTGGGGAGTGGCTGGAACTCCTATGCACAACGAGTGCTTCCTTCATCCCTTTCAGCAGCTCCTGGTGAGAGAAGCTGAGACTGGAGTAGCAGGGCCAGGGCCACCTCTGCAGCTTTCTGCAGCAGCTGAGGACAGAGGCTGGAGCTTGGGCAGTGGGTCCTTGACTGCACTGAGCTGCCTGGAGACTGCCAGAAGTGCTTGGGCTCTTTCTCAGGAGTGTCCCTCACTGGGCACTGCTGGCTCAGAGAATGTTTTGATCCTGGTTGTTACAAGTTGTACAATCCTGTTTCTTTTGGCTGGGGTATTACTCTCCTGTAATCAGTTTCTTATCCCTCTCTCTTCTCCTTTCCTGATTAAACACTTGTTTTTTTAGACTGACTCTCTCTTCTCTCTGCTATGATGTTGGCAAGCAATAGGAGCTGGCCAGCTGTGTGTCGGTGGGAGCTCCTGTGAGCCCTGCTAGGTGGCTGCTGTGCTCTGGGGAGCAGTAATCCAGCACAAGCTGAGGCCCAAAAGTTTCCTGCCTGGTTCTGCTCTGAATGACGTGCCTCTGCAGAGGCTGAGGTACGTGTTTGATGGGTGTTGGGATAGTTAGTGGTAAGCCTGGGATGTTCTGCCTATAATTGTCAGTCACTGGTTTCCTTTTCTAGCCTTGATTCTGTGTGATAATGCAGAGCCTTGTATTTCCCAAGTACTTTGCAGAACAGCAGCTGCTCTCATGTATTTGGAGAGGTATTTGGTGGACTGTGAAAGATATCTAGTAGGGACAGCATTGCAGAAAATTAAGTTTAGATAGCTTAAGTGTATAAGCACATATATTTCAGGGCTTTTAAAAGCTGTAGTTAGATGACTCATGGATGTTATGAATCCAATTTCTCAGTAGTAATGTATTTTGCTTCTTACTTGGGTTTAGCCAATGAGTTTTAGTTTCTGCGAGTTAGAAATATGTGCCTGATTGATATTTTCAATGATACTTTTCAAGAATGAAGTAACTCCGAGGCACAGGGCAGAAAAAGATGAACAGGCTCTTTTGGTTTGGCTTTGTGTACTGCACAGGCCAGAGAGCATGACTGAGGTTCCTCTTCTTGTGATTGTGCAACAATAACTATTTATAGATCTCCTTATAGCTGCTTGTATTCCTCTGTAAGGTGTCTAGTTACACGCTAACTAGAAATGCAGATGGTAGTAGTAATAATGGGTCAAGTTCTGTGGTTTTTAAACTAAAGTCTGTGTTGATTATGAGCTGCCTGTTATTGGGCAAAACAACTGGATTTGACTGGAGAGCACAGCCTGATGATGTGTGGAAGGTTTGGGTTCCGAGAACACTTTCTGTGCTCTGGTTCTTGCATGTTCAGAACTGTGGAAGGAGCTTAGAGAAAAAGGAGTTGTCTAATAAAGTTGATTCTTTTCCTTTCTAATACTATAGGAGAAAATCTGTAGAAGAGAAGGGAGCATGTTTTAGAAGGAAAGAAGCAGAAGGGAAATGAGTAGAAGAGCTGAATGTAAAGTATCAGGAGCAGAAGTGTAGCATTAACAACTCAGATTGAATAGGGAAATTAAATGTCAGAGTCTCATCTGTGCTACTGGTTGGAAAAATACACTTAGACCCTGAGCAGGCAAGTTTTCAGACCACTCTGTTACTGTCTGTTAATTTGTTGTTGTTGTTGAGCCCCATCCCAGGAAATATATCTGAGCAAGGACAGATGAAAGTGAGGATGGAGATGATGTTTTTTTCTTGCCATGTGACTATGGGGTTATTGAGATACTTTTCCTTTTTAAGAGATGGGATAAGCCCTGATGGCCCCAGAAGCATTGATTTCCTTTTAAAACAGAACAATTACTACCCACTGCAGACTTGTTAGTTTGGTCACTGTTCCAGGAGTGGGAAAAATATATAGGCTTACAAATTCTGAAAAGACATTTCAGCAGAAGACTTGTACAAGAGGTTGTAGACAACTCAAATTTCCTCTGACTGTTAACCCATGTTTTTTCACTTGGAGTAAATGTTCTTCAGGACTTTGCCAGCAACACATGAAATGTCTCTACGTGTTCACCTAATACCATCTTTGTTGCCTGTGAAAATTTTCTTTTGGAGGCACTTTCTGGGAATATGATTTAAGAGAACAGTATTTGCCTTTGGATTTCAGTGTCTTTACAGCCCATGAGCAAGGTGAGTTGGAGCTGTCCTGCACTGATATGTCGTGTTTGCCAACAGGTAGGGCTGGAATTAGCTGAAAAGCCCCGCTCTGTCTAGTTTTGTTTGAAGTCCTTCCTATTTATTTGGGATTTTGTTTTTGGAGAGCCCATTCATATTGTAATAATTTAGCCAAGATTCCATTTTCTTCATGTGGGAAAAGCCAATTCTTTATTCACATCACTTATTTTATCCAGTTTTCACAGACCTCATGTGCAATACCTATTGGCTGGTAGTTTTCTTACTACTTAATTTTTTGGTCAGAAGGTGTGTATGTGCTAAGATTCAGGTTGTTTACATTTTTCCTTTATGGGTTCTCATGGAACAGATCTTATTGTTTACCCAGATGTATGCTGTCAGGAGCTGCCACTACTGAATAGTTTTTGCTTCTTGTAGACTGACTGTGCTCTGTAAACAAGTGACTTTTTATCTTGAGGGCATGTCTGCTCCCAGTGACAGTATTTATAAGTATTTAGTGCTGTCCAGGCTGCACTGTACAATTCCCTTTTTGCCATGAAGGGGATGAGAGTTGTAAGGGGAAAATGGTGGAAATGCATTAAATCTAGTACATATCTGGTCTATGTACATAGCATGCATTGTAAAAAGGGACTGGGTTCATGACATTTGCTTCCATGTCATACTTACATTGCCTCAGTAAAGTCAGCCAGGAACTTTTTCTCTAAGTCCTGAAAAGCACCTTTTCCAGTGACCTGAGGGGTTATGCCCAGCCTGATTTACGATCCTGTTACTGTAAGTGACATAACCATGAGCTGGATTGTGACTGCTGGGATGGTGTCACCATTGTGGACCTGGGTTTCCAAGCCTTGTGGAGAGATGTGAGAGCTGACAAAGCTATTGAGATGAGAAAGGTGAGATACCAAGTCTTGGAAGAAAACCACTTTTTTAAGCTAAAAATAGATGATTTCTTTGTATATAAAACAGTGGAGATGAGTGTCAGGAATACTTCTGTAGCCAAAGCAGCCTGCTACGTATTTCAGAGGTGAATATTACTTGGTTTGTTGTGGTTTTTAACCCCCCCAAGCCTTTATGGAAAAATAATCAGATAAATGGAGAGAAGGTACCAGTGCTCAATCCATGTTCTGCTCTGTGATGGGGGATGGGATTCCTGGCTGGAGGCAGCCTGAAAACGCTTGTCTATGTGTTGGCTGCTACTGTGCTGGTGTCTTGTGTACAGTTGGACTGTGTCAGCCAGAAGTCCCACAGGATTCAGCAATGGGGCTGAGCAGATTTGTTTGATTCATTTGGCACATTCAGACCTGTTTTTCTGGCCATGTTACTAATGATACAGCAAAATGATCAGCAAGGAATCAAAGGATGCAAGGGCTGAAAAACAACAGGATGAGGTTGATGAAGTGGCTTGTTAGATTCCTGTGTGCCAGTCTGAACTCCAGGAGGTGCATGCTTCTGTCAGGAATATTTGTCTTTGCAGTGCTATCATCAAATGACAATTGCAATTTTCAGCCTCAGCTTTTTATGTTGAATTGATACACGCTGCCACCTACAGGTCTTCACCCTATAGCTGAGATTTGTACCAGTGTTCCCTGAACGTTGTACTGACTAGAAAGAGGCAGCAGACAACTTTTAAGTGTCTTCCTGATTGAGTTCCTGAGGTGGTGTGCAAGCACAAGTTCCAGAGAGTTTCCTATTGTTGTTTTGCCAATTCTCACCTTTCGTGCACCTGGCTATTAGAATCACATGACTTTCTAGTCCCTGGGTCAAATTACTCCTTTTTAAATGGGTCAGTTGCATCAGACTAAGGCAGTATTTTTTAATACATTACCAAAAAAAACCCTTAAGGTTCTGTTTTCATGCTTACCATTTTCCTTGTCTTAGAAGTGAACTGGTTACCATGAACTGCTACGGAGCAGTGAGGCAAGGTGGTGAGGTTTATTTCCACTATGGAAGTGTGAGGCTCTGGAATGGTTTAGTGCCAAGTGGGTCAGTATCTAGTACCCAGTGTCTCTCACTAAAAAAGAGGGGGTGTGTTGGCTTATTGGTATCACAGAGCTTCTGATACTACACGAGCTTCTCGTAGGGGGCAGTGTTTGATTCCACAGCCTTGAAGAGATATCTGGAAAGCGGGTAGCTTCTGCATCCATGTGCTGTCAGAGAGAGGTAGTGGATTTGAAAACAGCTCTTCATCAGGTAAGGACATCCTGTATTTGGAGCTGACCACAGCAAGTGCTTTGTTTGTCATTAGCATAAGCAGTACAGAAATTAGGCAACCAGGGAGGGAAGGACTAGACAATGACACTCCACAGTTGCCCTTCACTGCCTTGAGTGACAGACTGTTACCAGTAAATACCATACCAGTAACGATACTTTGTGCCCCTCACAACATTTATTCCTCATGCCCTGTTTATTTTTACTGGGTATCTCCTCAAAGATGTACCCTTCATGCTGAAGTAAAGCATGAAGTAATTGTGTGACAACCTCTAATGAATTAAGAGCAGGGGAAATGTTTAAAGGAGCAGCACAATCACTGGTCCTGGGATCATCTGCCTCCTGTGGCAGCAGGTGAAAATAGCTGCTGCCAGGGTTAGTTGTGGAGTGTCTGGAGGGAGAGCTCTAGGCCTGTTTCACAACACTCACTCACAACTGTGACTATTCAAACACTTTCCTTCCAATTTTTACTGTAAGGGCTGCTGTGCCAGGCACATCTGGACAGGAGCGACAGAGCCAAGCTCTGCTGTAGCAGGCACAGCAGCTGGAAACTACTGCAGTAGCCAGGAATGGCCCCAAAGTCACCACTCTAGCAAACCAGCAAGAATGAGTCTCAAACTCCAGGCTGGCTGCAAGCTTTAGCACACTGCTTCTATCTTGTTTCAAAGTTAAACACCACTGTTGCCCTTCCAAATACTAGGCCCCAAGGAGAATTTTCAGTTTTTCTTACCCTTGTACCAGCTTGAGGTCCATGACACCACTGCAAATCATCACAAAGAAGAAAAATAAGTAGTACATTTATTGAATCTCCACTTACTACTACTTCTAACCTTTATTCAGACACATGTGCTCAGCTTCAAGAGCCAAGAATTTCTTCATTATCATTCAATGTGAATGATGCTATACATGAATCAAGTGCAGGAAGTTGGGCTTTTCTCTCTAACAGGAATGAGAGAGGGGTTTCTAGTCTTTCCATTTGTTTTTTGGCTGCACAAAATAACCCTTTCCAAGGGCACGTGAAATAAAATACTATATTGCATAATATATACATTTACATACAACGGTAAATGCACCATTCATTCAGAAATACACAATACCTAAGGCTCAATGGAAAAGCTCAGTTGAAGCAACTTCTCTCTGGCTCGTGACAGTTGTGGAAGTTTCTATAACCTGTTCATGTGGATCCTGCCCCTCTACAGCACTCTCCAAGGACCACCTGTGCCTGGGAAGGAGGGGATGGCCCATGCCATTCCAGAAGCCCATGGCTCAAAGAAAATATATACAACCATGAGGGAGGATTTCCTCTGAGAAGAATTATCCAGCAACTGCAGGAGGAGGCAAAGTACCTTAGTGTACCTACTTTACCATATGCAGAAGCCCCTTTTGGGCATAGGAAACCACTTCTGGTGCAAAGCCTTCCCTTTATCTCTTAACAAGACTTACTGTTTGATTTTTTTCCTTGGATTGTTTGAGTGCAAGAAGATTAAAACAGTGCTAGCAACTGCACTTACGGGGTAGGGGCACTGGAGTTGTTGGAAAGGGAATTTTTTAAGCTGATCAGATATGGGGAACTGAATTGCCTGCTTTCAGCTGTATCATCAGCCTTATTTCACAATACCTGAGCTTTGCCTCCCCCTGCTGCTGAGCTAACTTACACATACCTCCCAAGTGCTCTCCAGGGACATTACTCCTGCTTGGTTATCCTCTGAAATGTCTAAAGTTCCTGCAGAGAAAAATCCTTGCCCCGTTGCCGCATGTGGCAAACCTTATCTCTAAGATAACAAAGCGATCCATTGCCCAGAGTCACCAGACACTGTATCTCACCCAAAGCACTGCAGGTGAGGAGAGGAGGTTCCTGTGGGTCCCTCTCGCTGTCCCCGCAGGTGCAGTCCCCACCATCCCCACGCTTCGGCGCTGTAAGCGACAGGCACGGGCAGGATCAAGGCCGCCTTGGGCCTCGCTGTGCCCAACTGACTACGGAGAAAAGCTGGGCTTCACTGCACTCGATTCCCCTTTTATTAGGCTGCTGCTCTTTTCTCAGCAGTGGGCTCAATTGTTTCTGCTCTTCAGCCTTAACTTCTGGGCTCAGAGGAGTAACTCCAGCATTAACATCAGAGCATTAACTCCAGCTCGAGCCTGTTTCATAGACTGAGAAAAGTAATTTAAAAATACACAAAGTGTTAACTCTGCTCTCGTCCCTGCTCAAAGTAGGGCAGGCATTCCAAATCCTTCCTGTAAGTAAAAGTCGAATTGTAGTAGCACACCATTAATACTCAAGAATGTGACTTGCACGCTATGCCCCAAGGCAGTGTCAGAGGCAGCAGCCCTTTCTGAGCGTGGGGCAAGGCTCCACATGCACATTCTCTGGTCCTGCTCCTTTGTCCAGTTGTTTTGGCGTGACAAAAGATGGCATCGTAGCACACGTTGGAGCACCACACATCCCAATGGCACTAGGGGCAAGGGAGTCCCTCTCAGCTCCAGCTGGAGTTTTGCAGTTCCTCTCGGAGCCAGGTTGGAAGGGGCTGCCCAAGTCTATTCATCAGCTTGGATAATTCAATGTTGTGCTCCCGGTAGAAGTCTCTTAGAAAGAGTCTTGACTGTGTGGAAAAAACAGACCACATGAGCATGAAAGATGTTACCCTCAACACATGCTCAACAGGTCATCTAGGACAGATGGGAGAAAAATCCACGTGGGTTTCCTGAGATGTTTTTACATCTCTTGTTGCCAAGAGATTTCAGACAGCTACTCACCAAGGAATCCATATCAGGGTATTTTCTTCCTTTACTCTTTCCTAGGCATTTAGTCTTTCCTCCATCTAGCAGCTGGCACCAAAATCCTTTTGCTTCATCAAATCTAAAAAAGACATTTATCTTTGAAAGATACAGCCACATATCCAATTAGCAGCAGCAGAAATTAGGTAACTCCATAGTTATTTCTTACTTCAGTGCTTTACCTATTTATTTTGTGATATTGTTTCCTCGATTTTATTTTAGCGCTGGACTACTTTGACAAGAAATCCATTACAAACATGCCTGTTTCAGCTTTATGCAAATTTCAGAGGTAACACGGTTACACTATTTGTCTGTTCAGCTGGGGGGAAAGATAATCAGTTTTTGAGTGTATGTAAATTCTTTTAAATCTCGTCACTATAGCTGAGTATTAGAGAATCCCTTGACTGTTTATAAAGAGTCAAGTGTTTCTTTTCTTGCTAAAACACAGGCATGAGGCAATACTGGGAACCATGTCTGGGTCTGGCCTGGTCTGTCCCTTCAGCTGGCCAAAGGTGAGCTCGAGGTTTGAGCAAGTCCCCTGAAGAAATCTGAGGCAAGCTGACCAATCCCATCTATTTTCTGCCCCTGGCTGAGCAGTACCAGCCAGTACCACTGCTGTAGATACTCCATTCACCAGCAGCACATGTGCTGCAGCAAGTAAACTGAATGAGTTGTCCTCCCTTTACTGTGAAAGGAAAGGGCAATTGTTCTATGCCTACATGCATCCCCACCAACCATCCTCAGCTGGCATAGGCTGTGACAGCAGGGAAGATGTGAAAACAGGGTTCAGCTGCAAAGAACAACACTCAGCATCTTCAGTGGGCTAGCATAGTTTCCACTGAAGTCAGTACATGGCCTCAGCATGGCCTCAGTACACCTTCAACAGCGCTTAATCTATTCAGGTTAACTGTACATGCAGTGTGGGCAGGATCACAGTCATGGCTCAGTAACATCCTTTAACTGTAGCAGTGAGGTGGTGCCTCTCCTAAGGCTCCCTCAGACAGCTCTGGGCACCTGTCAAATCCACATTCTTTACCTCAGAACTGTGCAGGATGTCCCTAAGCTCCATCTGGGTGAAGATATGAGCAACTGTCACACATTTATCATACCTCCTCTACTTTTTGTCAGATACAGGTACAACACAAAGCATAAGGAATGCTAATAATTCCAGCACCTTTTCTGAAACACCAAGACCAAATGGAAGGAACATCATAGTCACTGCTGTGAACAACTTCATGCTTCTCCATGACAGTGGCAAAACCCTGTCCTTCCCCTGTAATTTCAGGAAACACCAAGGTGTGATTCCAGTCTCAACAAAGCTTGTCATGCTATCTGAATCTAATTTTAGGATTAGGTGTAACTGTGAAACGGTGGCAGGCCTTGTGATCAGAGACAAGAAGTATTCTTTCAGTCAAGGGCTTCCTGGCTGAGAAAGCATCCTCCCAAACCCCCAGTTATTTCCCTACCTGAGGGCCTGGGTGTAGTTGAAGAGTGGTGAAACTCCCAAGAACTTCTGGATGTTGTCCATTACAGAGGCAGGGTTGTGTCTAAGCTCTTGACCATCCACAATGAGAAGCTGTAAAGAGAGCAGCTGCCTTAGCTCTGCCAGCTTGTGCTGACACCTGTGTGCTTCCTCCTTCTCCAACTGCCCTGGCCTATGACTACAGGCAGCCAAAATCTGTCTGTTCTAGAAGAGCACAGTGAGGGAATGTGGCCCATTTGTCACCACAGATAGAGAAGTTATGATATGGGCCACAGTAAATCATGACAGGCTTGGCTTAATAAAGTTGTCTTTGGCCAATGCCCTGTAACTAAGCACTAAGGCCCAACAACAGCATGTACAGATTGTCTCTGGAAACCCTTTTTTTTTTTCAGATGGCAGCAGCCATTGTGCCATTGTGCTAGGTATTCTTCTGTAACCTGTGATTATTCTCCTGTTACATGTCTCATAGACAATGAACAACATTTGTGCTAATAAATTACCTACTCCAAAGAACAGAATGGAGCAATAGTCACATGAACTGAAGACTGACCTGCAGTAAGAACAAGGAGGTGTGTGTTTGGCTCCATCATTCCTCACAGCAATAACCTCCAGGAATAGCAAGGCAATGAGATACAAGCCTAAGAATGTTTTACCATCTCTCTTTAAGTCTTGGCAGATATCTCATGTACAGTTCAGGCTCTGCTGCTTTGGCAGAGAATAAGAGACCAAATGGACATTATAAACCTCTGATGGATTACAGACTGCCTTAAGAATAACCCCAGCAGCAGAAAGAACTTGGAAAAAAACCATATCCTGACTCATAGTAATCACACACACACACACACATATTATATGTGTGTATATATACACACACACACACTGAGAGAGAGAGATCTATCTATCTTAAGACAGTTTAGAAGCTTGTTGGGAATTTAGTGACTGAAACAGTCTACACTGTCTCTTAATTTACCTTTTTGCAAATTTATATACAAAACACCGAATCCTAACATCTCTGCTGTGAAATTTCCCTTTAGCAGACAGCTAAAGGCGTCACAACATGGGAACTAACATGAGGCAGAGTCCTCTCTGTAAAGCAACAAAACCACAGAAAGTGGCTGAAGACCTGGGCCTGAAGAGGCTCCCTGGACTGCAGACTGCCAAGTGCTAACACTGCTGTTCTTGCTGAAATTCCCAGTACTCCTGGAGCTCTCTAGGAGATCACAGTATCCTCCTGCACTCATTTACTTTTATAAATACAATAAAGTGCAAAATTAGAGTACTAAAGCCTGGTTTCTTACCCACTCATGACAGGAGAAAGGAAGTATAGTGGTTTTTGTTCCAAAAGATAAGAAAGAAGGTGAAATTAAAATTATGGGGGGAGCACATGCACACGAATCAGATTGTTCCCCTCTCCCCTACAGTAAACCTGCAAGGGGCACCACAAGAACCTGTACTGCCTGATCTACCTGCCCAGAGGGATAGTACGTCAGCCAGCGCTCCAGGTGGGTGGAATACCAGCCAGGGAACAGGCAGCGGCTCTGCAGGTTGCGCAGTTCCTGAGGGGCCTGGGATTTGGCAGAGATCACTTGGTAGAAGGTGTAATTGAGTGCCACGGGGTCGTTGTGAGCACGCTGGTGCTGAAAAACACAAGCTGAATTCAGGAGCGGGAACACAATTCCACCTTACACTTCTCAGTGCAGACCCCAATGACTCAGCACAGCCACCCACCAATGCCTCTGTATGTGAATCTGTCCACACCCTGCAGGGAACCTGCCTCCTCTAGGGAAGCACATCCATGGGCTTTCTGCCTCCCCCACTGAAATATCTCTGGGGCCCTTGCCCCCAGCACAGCGCAGTGAAGTTACCTGATACCATGAATAGGCTCGGTCAGCAGGGTTGATCAGAACAGTAATGATTTTGGCTCGAGGCAGCAGGGCTGCACCACGTTTTGGTACCACCTCTGTGTCAAAGTAATTGGCACTCTTCTCAAACATGAAGTCTGTGCTGGCATTGGAGGGAATGGGAAAGAATTCCATGTACCTGCCAAACAGATGGGATGCTGGTGAGCGGCACGGCCCAACAAGAAAAGACACAGCCCCGAAATGCCCTCTTCAACAGACACAGCTGCAGCACAACTGCACCTTCCCAGTCGTGCAGGGAATGGGCAAAGGAGTGCAGATCTGGCAGAGGCGAGACTCGGAAAGGGGTGGTGGCACATGACAAAGAAAGTTGAGAAATTATACAAAGGTAAGAAAGTATTTTGCTGAGAGTGTGTTCCTTGAGTCCCTGGGCAGTGGAAGGAAAAACCTGTGGGTAAGGTCCCAATTGCAAGCTTTAGCAGGAAAGACATTTTATCCAAGAGTAAAGTGAGAATCATCTGCCTTGTCACCAACCATTTGCTTAAACCTGTCTAAAGCATTTGTCTCTTTGTACCTCAGTCCATAGCTGAGGTGCAGGGTAAAGAGCTCTGCCCTGCCTCACAGGAGCATGTCAAATTAGTAACGTGAAAACTGTAAGATATTTAAGTAACAGGGTAAGAGGGTAAGGGGGGCTGGGGACTGAAGCACTGGAAGGCTGATCTGTGCACAAATCTAAGCTGTATAACAAATGCAAATTCCCTGTTAAATAAAAAGATTCTCCCCTTGCATGTGATGCTACACTCAGATCAATGTAGAGGACTTCCAGGGGATGCACAGAAAAGCCTTCACTTTCTAACCTGTTACTAGTGCAATTGCTCTGTAGTGCTTGATTCCTGTGAGCTCTGCTCAGGTACTAACCATCTTCCAGTATCTTTTCAACAGTCCTAAATGATTAGAGAAGTCAAGCTCCCATATCTCATGGGTAAAGAAATGCTACAGCAGAATGACTTAGTGCCACACAGCCACCCCTCAGAGCCACGCACAAGGGAGACCAGTGCCACTGTCAGCCATAGCTACTGCTTTCAGTAAGAAACACCTTTAAACTTTCTCTCACTGGAAACACAGTGGCATAATAGTGCCATGGCAACACAAGAATTTCCCTGTCAGGTGCAAACTTCTACAGGTAAACACCAAGGTATGCATACGGACACTGGAGCCAGCAAAAGGAACACAGTGGTGGCTCTAAGTGTCCGGCCCCAAAAACAAGAGCAGGGAGGTTGTCTCCTCCAATGTTATGTGTTTTAACTCTGAAACTATGAAGAACTTTGTAATGAGAATACTGCTGTCTGTTTTGCAAAGTAAAAATAACTTTGTGACAACAGTGCATTCAACAAAGACTTGCTGAATTTTTAAAGCTAGATCATGCCTACAACTCTCCTGGTGAAGTCAGTAAAATGAGACACTACCTGTGCTGCTCCAGGGACTACACAGTTGGGTTACTAGAAAACAGAAAGCATGCACTGGGCAATAGCAAGGAAAACAGCTGTTCAGAAACAGAGAAGCTGCTGAGGGGGACATACAGAGAGACTCAGGAGAAGGCAACATGGGTCCACCATATCACAGAAGAACATGTGTCAGGTTTCTTACCAATCGATTCCTTTGTGATAGTTGGGGCCATTAAAAAACTGGATCTCCTCAAAGGTAGATGGACTTGGGAAGTTACTGGTGACAGCTGGATGCATGGTCAAGAAGAAGTGCACAGCTGTTGTGCCTGCAACAGGAACCAGTTAACAGGACCTGGGTCATACAAAATGCTTTGGCTGAATGAAAGGCTTTACCTACACTGCAAGAAACAGTTCCCAGATGGGCACACTCCCATGTATCTGAGCAATCCCATAACTGATGCAGGTTACAACAGCAGTGACACCAAGCACTGCTCAGTCAAGTTCAATCCATATTTTAATTCATGCAGCCTGTTTGAATTGCCTCCTTTGCAAGACAGCTGCCACCCATGTCAGCTACTCCCATGCCAGTGGCACAGTCACAGTATCACATGGCAGAACCCAAACCTGCCATGAGAGGTGGCCTGGGCAGGAGATGTGCTAGGGACAACATTAGTGTCCTGGGGTGAGAACTCTGCCAGAGATGCCTTGGCCCGCCTTAGCTGTAGATGTTTTCCCTTTACCCTGCTCAGCACACGGCTGTGGGCCTCCAGCAGGACAGAGAATCAGCCAAAGGAAGGATTTTCTTACTGAGCCACCTGCAACCAGCCTGGGTCATGATAGAGGAGAGCTCATGCTGTGCACACACCACCAGAGCTTCCCGGTGACACAGCCAGGGGACAGCAGCTTGCCTGGGACAAGCTTTGTTCCTAGTCCAGGATCACCATTTGCTGTGGATAGTTGGTGCTGCTGTTGCACTGCATTACACAGAAAGCCAAGGCTTGAAGATCTGGTCTTAGCTGAAGAGATTTTGCCCTCTTCAGCCTAGAAGGGAACTCATTAGTACAGTGTATACAGCTATGTCACTGCCAACCACAATGCCACAGCAGTTAAAAGGTGGTGACAGAGATCAGACAAAGGAGTTTCTCTCCCTCCCAATGACAGTGACATGCAGCATGCAGTGGGTACAACGATCTGCAGCAATAAAAGCACTAGGGGACATTCATTGTAACCTTTGCTAAGTGTGTGTGCTTAGTCCTGCTGACAGCCCATGTTTGTGACACACTAAGGTCACAGGTTCTCTGAGCTTACATGGAAAGCCAAAACAGGTAGGGCAAACCGAGCACAGTGCCAGAGGGGAAAAGTACGGACAGACTTGCCAGATTTAGAACACAGATATGTTAGAACATATCTGAGATTGTCTGAAACATCCTCTGTGATCATTTGGCAGCTTGCACAATTGCAAGGGTGAGAAGGAAGCTGCAATCTATAGAACAATATTCACATTACCAGTTTTTTGAGGTCCCACGATGAGGAACTTGGGGAGTCGATCACATGTTTTCTCTTTGGACCAGATATCCTTGTGCCTTTTATCATCACAGGGATTCTGTAGCACAAGTGATGAGATTAAGCATTACCACAGAAGGTAATGGCAAGGGAGGAAAAGCTGCAAGGGCCAGTCCTCTCGGGAAGATGCTATTAGCATATGAAGAACACTTCAGAGCCACACTGCTGCTCTGCCAGGCATCAAGAAGTGTTAAGTAAAAACACTGGGGACTATTTTCAAAAGCTGCAGTGACATGGGATCCAAAGTCCCTCTGAGAGTGTTAACCACAGGCTTTGCCCTGTGTAGCCGTACTGGGCTGGGCCACCGTGATAGCACAGCTCAGCATCTGTGAACTTCTGGCAGACAGACAACTCTATCACCTTCAGTTAATTTCATCTGCTCATTACCATGCAGAGAGCTGCTGCACTGGGATAAAATGGAATAAGCGTGTTTTTATTTAATGAACATGAGTTCTGCAGTGTGAAATTACTTCGAGATTAATCACATTAACATGCCTGCAAGCTCCTCCAGCACCAAACAGGGCTCTTGCTTGCAGACTTTACATTTCACAGCAGCTTGCTCTAATACAAGCCCTTTAATGACCCAAATGCCTGCAAGCTGGCCCCTGGTCATGTATGTCATCCCTGTCACTAAGCCCACACTGTGACTGTGTCCTACTGCTCTTACTCCCCATCCCTTCCACTTTGCCATTTGCCACAGGCAGTCTGAAGGCACAAAAGCTAAACCTAAAAGCTTTATGCTTTACCCCTCTGCACTCTGGATCAGCAGTCTTGCTACACCTTCAGATGTGGGACACACCTCTTAGAAAATCACTAGGAGCAATAAAAGCTGCCTTCTCACCTGCCACAAGGGATTCTTCTCCTGCGGGAAGATTTCAAAGTACTTTTTGGCAAGTTGGACCGGAGGCAATGTTTGCAGGCGAAGGTTGGTCCAGCACTGCACAAACTTGACCAGGCTCTCAAAAGTGTACAGTCCCAGACGGTCATTCCCGTAGTTGGACAGGTGGGTCATGAAGATGCTGATCTGAAAATAAAGATGACATGAGATACTGGTAAATCAGGGAACAGAACTGTTCTGTCTGGCTTGATTCCATGGTCAGCAAGAAGCTGTTCGCAATTCAGACTGCCATGGCTGTCTTGGCTGACAAATGTCCATCTGCCAGGAAACACTGCTTGCAAGACAAGAACTCGGGGGAGGAGAGACCTCTCAGTAATCCCTGGGGATGGTGCAGGGGCGCAATAACTGAACCCTGGATATGAGTCCAGAACAGTTTCAAAATCCCATTCAAGTGGCTCCAGGACATTTAGGTGAACACAGCTTAGTCAGTAACTCCCTACTAGTCAAAAACCTTGCAACGCCTCTTTCACAGGAAAACAGGAGCTTCCCTTCCTCTCCCCAAGGCACAACCAGGGCAACCTCTTGAGCTGCAGAGTCTGCTACAGTGGGGCAGCAGGCCAGGGAGGGAGCACCATGCTGCAGGCCAGGCCACGCAGCACAGGGACAGTTGTCACAGGAGTTCTTCCAGGGCCCACAGCCCAGCAGCTTCCATTCTCTTTAGAGCTGACATCTTAAATGTAAAGGAACAACTGGCAACTCCCACTTTAAAATAGAAGCATGTGTATCTGGGGATCTGAACAGGGACTGCAAAGGGACACTGCGCTAGGATATTGTCCTAGAAACAGACACCAGCTGGTAAGTTTTAGCCTGCAAGAACCTTCAGCACAGGCAGCCCCTGAAAAACGTCCTGCCAAGCTTTAATATGTATGGACAAAGTGGCACTCACCAGCCGTGGCAGCTGCCTCAACACTGCAGTGTTCAGGAGGTTGTGCATTATCTCTGTCTTGCCAAGCCATCTCTTCCCTCAAGCAGATACATTTTCCTCCTGTCAGTTTTTCACTATTTTTCACTTGGAAAAGAGTGTGAAGGACTCTTGTCAGCTTGACTCTAGTGTGTGGTTTTGATATGTCCCAAGAAATTCAGCACTTGAGTGCCCGTAACACAATGACACTTTGCCAGACATAAACCACACCATGGCTAGAAGTTAGAAAAACAAAAGCAGAACACTGGGGCCAGTGGAGAAATGGCTGATATAGCATTCCTTGCCCAGTGTCTGCAAGTGTAGGGAGAGAAAATTACCCCAGTCACAGCAGGGGCAACCATTGCTGTACAGTCCTGGGTTCAATTCTGGTGACACCAGGTAAGGTCAGGAGGCAATGACAGGCTTCCCTGGCAGGGGGCAAGAATGGCTTTCCCACTCACAGGAGGAAAAGAGCAAAATGGGGAAGCCGGAAACAGATGGTCTCAGGATGAAGACATTTGTTGGCACTGAGGATGTCTGAATTCAGTTTTCTGCCCAGTGTCACCATGAGCTGGTCACAGCAAGAGGTAGATAAATACTAGCTCTTTGTGCCTGAGCCCTCCCCAAGACAGTATGAAACAAATTTCATTCTGTCCAGAAGGTGCTCAGAACCCAGCAGCTTTGGGAAGGCAACAGAAAACACTGGTAGGACTCCGGGACACATGGAAAGTAACTGGAGATCAAGATCTATCATATTTGTCTGCCTGTGAGTTTTTCACTTCTAGTTCCCTACTGAGCTGACTGGAGAGGCCCTGCCAGACAGGCTCTGGCACCTACACTTCAAAGAGCAGCATGTGCTCGGTGCTCTTATGTAAGAAGGATGTGCTAAATACAACACAGAGCAGAGGACAGATGATCTGTGTAACTGCAAGGCATGGTGGCAAAAGGATGCATCTCATGTTGTATCTTGCCCTTTCCTGGGAGACATCAAGAAGGTTCTATGACAGCAAAATGTGCCTCATCCCTTTGACTTCCTAGTGAAATACATAGAGGAAAAATTTGCTGCATGAAGAGTCTGGCTCACTGGCAGAAATTGAATACTGCAGCAGGGGGGACAAAGGAGAGCACCTGGGATCCCTTCAAGATTTCCAGAATAAAAAACCAGCCTGCATGTGCTCCAAGTTAGCAACTGTGTCTCAAGTCTGACTACATTTGGTAAAATGGCTCACACATGTAATGCTGCCACCTGCAAACAGTCCCAAGCAACTGGATTTGGGAGATGAAAAGACAAACCCAGCTGATGAGCCATTTCTCTGGACTTGGGAGCGTGCAGTCATGGCCGGTAACATGTGCAGTGTTTAACAAGGCCTGGCAGCCTGCTCTGCCCCATCACAGCTACTGCTGCCAGAACAGCTCTGAGCACTACTTCTGACATAAGCTACACTCAAGGGCCATCTCCCTCCCTTCCATCCACACCCACTGACTCTGCAGACTGACTTGGAAATAACACCTCCCTCCTCTCCCCTCCCTTCTCCTGTCAGTGTGCCATGATTTCCCTTCTTTCTCAGTGAGGAAAGATGAGTGCCAAGGTGCCAGAGAGCCTAGCACACAGAAACAGAAGGGTATGAGCCCCCTTGCATTAACAGCAGCTGTGGGCACAGCAGTAACTGGCCTGTGCAGTGTGAGCGAAGCATTTATGAGAAGCAATCAGCCTGTGCTCAGGATCAACAGCTATTCTGACATCAGACCTTGCTCACTAGTGAGAAGATCAAACATCTTCTGTTTGCACTGTGGAGTTAATCATACACATACAGGCTTAGAGACTCTTCCATGTCACTTAACGGGAGCTGGGAGCACCAGAAAGGACTGAAAGAGCCTGGTCCAAGCCTGCTCCGATCACTGCTGGGGCTGCAGAGCTGGCCAGCTTTCTATCAGCCCCCTGAGATGGCTCTATCAGCAAGGGGAGGAATGCAAGGTCTGAGTCACTGTGCAAACAGAGAGAAGCTTAGAGCACAGCACTCTGCTCTGACAGAGAGAAACCCTATGCTGCCAAAAGGAAGCAGAAGTGCAAACATGGGAAGCATCTGAAGGTGCCTGAAAGAGTTTTAAGTCACCACGAAGAGCCAGCAGTAACTCTGGCAAATAAACTTATCCTGTACGAGAACACAAATTTCCCCAATGTTTTTGGATTGCAGATTAGTGCCAGCTGTTTTGACCATCACATCTTATCAGCAAAGTTCAATGGGTAGTTCTAGATACTATGTTTCTATTAATTCTTTGGCACAGCCTCCTAGATCAGTAAATATCTCTGGATTACAGCCTAGCAAGTGGTTTTCCAAGAGAAACCTATAGCCTTTAGTTTCACAGAGACTGTTTCTGCATGCTTTAAGATTTGACAATTACAAAGTGGGGCAAGGTGCAATTCACCCAGCATATGGGAACACAAGCCCAGAAAAGAAATTGTCAAGAGAAAAAAGCGGTTTCTTTCCATCTGACTGATCACTCCATACTTAATGCAAAGAACAACCTCCTCCTTACTTTAGACTTTTATCAAGCAGGAAGGTTTGGTTGTGGTGTGTAAAGAAAACAATTCTGTCTCAGGCAATAGGGACAGAAGGCTGGCTTCCAGAGCTGAAAGTATAAACGCCTACAGCTTTTTAGCTTGGGCTGTCATAGACCGACAGCTTCTGCAGATCCTACACAAGCCAGAGCTGCTCATGGGCTAACCTGCAGTAACACCAGAGCTGTTTGTCAACTACAGCCTGTCTGATGCACCCAGAGCACACTGAGGGTCTTTTCACTATCAGTTTTACTAAACACTAGAAAAAGCAAGAGACAAAAGAATAATTAAAGTCACTGATGGAAAAAGGTTGATTTTCTGATTTGCTGGTCTTCTACAGCCCCAACCCAAAGTGGCTAAAGTTGCATATTCAACCCTGCAATCAAGGTGCAAAAGAAAGAGGGAATGAAAGAAAACATCATGGTGAACAGATGAGAGCCATTGGTGTTACATGGAAAATCCCATAAACAAGTACTCAAGGACTGGCATTGTTTCCCCCTAGAGCTTCCCCCTAGGAAACCAGCCAGAACCAACACACTTTCTCCCAGATCTGCCTGCCTGGCTCCTTGTCCATACTCAGGTACTGGTGGAAAAGATGTATAAAGGGGAAGGAAGGTGGTAGATATGTGGAAGTCATGAGAAGAGATTAAGCATTATTATATTCAGAAGTATCTACAAAGAGAGACTTTCTAAAATGATTGCCTAAACTTTGAAGGGCAATGTCTATTCAGAGAAACAGAGGACAAGCAGCTGTGGGTCAAATCAGCTTCAATAAGAAAGAAATTCTGGGGAACTGAGAAAGTTACTGTACAAACAAAAATAACAGCATATCTTTCCGCTGCAGCCAACAAGCAGAAACAGGAGGGAGTGCGAACTGTAATGGGAAAGGGCTACCAAACTTCATATCTTGATTCTACCCATTCAATGTGTCTCTTGCCTCCTAGTACGCCATCCCAGCCTCAGTGGGAAGTGAGAAACTCATGTGATTTGCTGTCCATGGCTCTAAGAAGGGACTGCAGGGTTGAAGGTATACATTTGCTTAGTGGCTTAACAGAACTATCAAGTATTGAAAGAAAAGGAAATGCCTCTGTTAGACCCATATCTCACAAAAAAGCACTAATGTAACAGCCACATCACAAAAACAACACAGAAATCATTTCATGTGTCTACATACTCAAAGAAAGGGGAGAAGACTTCATAATGAAAGTCCAGCAAAAGCAATTATTGGGAACAAAACTCATCAGTAAGTCAGGGGAGAAGCCAGCAGGCAGCAGATGTGGGTGGAACAGAAGGAGCCAAGGCACATCTCACCTGTGATTCCTGAAGGCAGAGCAGCCCAGGTAACAGCCCTGGTGCTGTGGCCCATGGCCAGCGTGTTGCCCTGGCTGCTTTCTGTCTGCTCAGTGTTGCACCTCTCCACACACTCAACACTGATGCTCCCTTGGCAGTGTGTTAAGCAAAGCACCATTAACCAGCAAGTACTCCCTTGGCCCTCCATTTCACATCCCCTTAGGAAACAGTGGAGATACCCACACTCTGATGGGGGTGACACTGAACAAGATCTAGTCCTTTCCCCTCTCAGGCACAATAAGCTGGGCAGCTGTGCACAAATTCCCCTTTCAGATGAACTTACTGGGTTCAGAAGCACCGTCAGGAAGAGTTCACCACCTCGAATGCTCTTGTCCAACTCCTTTGAGCCACCAGGATATTCATTATAGAAGATAGTGTGAGTAAAAAGACCACAGGTCTGTCGAGGCAGAACCTGACAATATCAGAAAAAAGGCAAAGTTAGACAAGAGGCAGATGCAGCAACATCTGTGTGAGAATGAGTCAAAGCAGCACTTTATGGATCAATATAAAAGTAAGGGGTGTGACATAGGTGCAGAGGACTCTTGCTATTCCTCTCAACCACTTAACTCATCACACTGCTAACAAGCCACTGGGATTTCAATTTAGTCTTGATGGTCTGGTTTTGCTCTCCATTCCGTACTGATCCTTGAATTGTTCTGAAAACACAAATATCTTTAGCCAAGTTTTTTTTCTTTGCCTCACAATGATTTTGGAAACACTGGTGATATTAAGGTTAATGTCTCTGATACAGGTCAAGAGAAGTTGCTCTGTGGGCAGGCAAGTGGGCTCTGCTGTGCTCACCATGATTCCATTATGGATGAATCCACGCCGGTACCGGGCAGGCCGTAGGTGTGGATATTCCTCTGTGCTCGTTACTTGGATGCTCCAAACAGATTTCCATGCTTCATAGAGTTGTGTGTGGACAGGATAAACCCCAGAATGATGGGGGGCTACAGCATAGCCCAAGTCTGTGGGAATCCCATGCTCCTGGAAGCAGAATACACAGCTCGGTAATTCAGTATTTAACTAATAGCCTTAATAAGGAGCATATTTAGCTACAGCATCCAAGTTGGAGCAAGATGACAGAGGAATATGAAAACTTCTGGATTGGGAAACCTGAAATGTACTTCTTGTTTTATGCATCTGTAGAAATATGAGGACAATTCTGTACCAACAAGGACATTCAGCAGGGGTAACAGCTGCTGTAAGAATGGTCTTGTAGCTTGCAGCTGTGACAGATCAAATTAATTCAGAACCCTCAGGTCAGGCTCCCTGGTTACTACAAACTAATCAATGCTGTTAAGTGACATCTCACTCCCACAATGCCTAGATGTGTGTCACTAGAGAAGGAAAACAAAATTTCCTTAACTGATGTAGAGCAAGGGAAGATGACTGGGATCAGTATTGTCTCTAGCAATTCAGAGAAAAGCAGACATGGAGCAAGAGACTATTGTGGGTGAAGATATGGGGCCTGGAGCTACATTAAAATGACAGGAAATCTCTGCATTTCTTGGGTTTTAATTCCACTATGTGGTTCTAGTAACAATATCAATGATGACAGCTCTGCCCTGGTGATGCATGATAAAACCAGAGCCCCTAAATGAAGCAATAACCTTCTCTGACTGCTAGCCTGTTTTATGTTAAATATGTGTAATTGTGTTCTGTGCTTTGTCTCTCTTTGCAAAAGACTGCACTGTTATTTAACCAGGAAAAGTAGGAGCCTAAATTATTTCTATAATGCTGGGACTGTGCTCTGCATTCAAGATCATTCCTAATCTATGTGTCACAGGAACACAAGACAGCAGCCTGTTATTCCCAAAGGGATTACCATCAAAAGAACCACACTAGAGGTGAAGAGGACATTTCTTTTCAGTGAAACATGTATGCTACATTCAACTCTGAGCTGTAAGAACCAAACAGACATTGTTCCATCAATGTAGGATGTTCAAGGCTTTCCCCTCCTCTGCCAAAATCCAGGGAATTTCCTCTGTGTTTCCTAGATAAGTGACTTCCTTCAATATTGTCTGGAAAGCCAGAAGGGCTGTTAGCAGTCAGAGCATTTTATACTACTGACCAGGTGACTTCCTTACAGAACCACACTGAATAAGGATGGAAAAGGAAATGCTTTCTCACTGCCAGAGTTTGTAAATTAATTGCATTTGGATGGAAATGCTACAAGTTCACACCTCAGGAAACGAGAGCCTTGGGATTTGCACCCTGGAATGTAGCAGAGCTGCCTGGGGCCATGCAGGTGCTGGAAATCATTTCCCATCGCACAGGCAAGCATGTGAATGGTGTTTCTTGCCTCAAGACAGCAGGATCCACACATCAATTTGAACTTCCAGAACTGCCTTGCTTAAATGCAGCTGAATTACTAGACTAGTATTTGGGTTCAGTGGGGTCCAAACAGCTATTCCAGGAGAAAAATGTTTAACAACGAACACTGTAAAGTAAAAAAACTGCAATGCTCCCTACCACAGCAAACTGCTTGTTGAGCTTCATTTGCTCAGCCAACACAGTGACATTGTGGAAAAGATGAGGCTGCATGTGACTCCACATGTGAGGGAACCACCAGAACTCCTTCCTGTGCTTGAGCAGCATGTCATCCCCTTCATCTTCCTCATCTGTACCTACAGAAAGCAGAAAAGGAAGTGCAAGGTCAAAAGGCAGAAGAGGGGCTCAATGTTTAAAGCAGTAGCTAATCCCCTTCCAACAGTGACGCTCTCTCTGCTGCATCACACACAACACAAACCCCAAGGTGGGGGCTGTACACAGGTGCTGGGACAAAGGAGTGTCAGGGGCTTACCTGTGTGGTAGAATTTCCCTGAGAAGCCCAGGTTGAAGGTGAAATTTGGGACTAAAGTTCTCAGCTTATTCTGGGTGCTCAGTAAAGCCTATTTGAACAAAAGGAAAAAGAAATGTTCATATTTTTTCATCCGTAACATGTCTCTGTGTTCTCCTCATGCCCAGCTGAGTCTGAAGAGGTATCACAGGAGATGGGGCTTAGGCATTGTTTCCCTTGGAGTGGAGCAGAGCAGATAAGTGCTCCTCATACACAGTCTTTACTTGAAGTAGTTCTGCTAAACCTAGTAGTAGCCTACTGGTACTAAACTGTGCCTCTTTAAAACCACAGTCAGATCATGCTCTCCACTTCAATGTGAGGGACCCAGAGTGTCTGTGCTAAGGTAAAAGGACAATAAATCTCACTTGAAAAGCAATAGATTCTTTAAACCTTACAAGTTCGGCCTCAATGCTCCCTTCCTCACCCATGCTGGCTGGGATTTTGCTAATGAAACTCTGCCCTTTCTCAGCCTATGCGCTAATGAAAAGGAGGATGGGGCAGCCTATCTTCGTGTTCCCTCAAAAGTGCCAAAATTTTGTAGCAGATAAAGTTTCATGGATTCTGGGAAGAAAATCTGAGAAAGCCAACATTCACAATCTTCACATCTACAGGTTCTCTTGTGCTCGCTAGTGATTACTTTATATGTGCAAAGTAATTGCTTTAACCAAAGGAAAGATGCCTTGTGCCACGAACCTCAGGGGTTCAGCAGCATACAGACTAAGACAGCATACGGCCTTGACAGAAAAAAAAAAACCAAAAAAAACCCCCAGAGGCTCAGTGTGTCACAGACAAGTAGGACACAAACTAGTTCTAGTCAAATTTCTTCTGCTGGAAAATGATAAAAAGAGAGAAGCCTTGAGACAAACACTCTGCTGCTACCTGTGTGCTTTGAGGAAATGTCACTGGTGCATTACCTGTGGCAGGAGGGCTGTTGGCAGGTGACAAACACGGTCCTTGTTTGGGCTATTTAGATTTTAATAGCTTTTCTCAGAAAGCAATGGATCGGTGCCTGCAACAGGTGAAGGTGATGACCTCTCAACAGCAGACTTCAGCTAGATGTAATCACACAGGAAACATGGAATATAGCTCTGGGGAAAGCACACAGTGTTTTTCCTATCAAACTGTGTAGGGAAGATGGACAGATGTTCCTGCATCAGCTGCCCTTCCCCAGCCCCAAGGAGCACAAAACAGCACTGCAAGGTGTCCTCACACAGCTCACACTCCTGAGGCACCGTTTGGCTGCACTCCCTCAATGGCGAATGTGCGCTCACAAAGGCAGCCTTGACACCAATTTCTTATGGATAACCTGACAAATCACTGCTGTCACTGATGTATCAAACCAGTGTTAACCAAACACTGGCCATCACATTAATTTAAAAATGGCTTCTGTAATTCACTTCAACCACCCGTTCACCTCACACATATGCTGAGAGGTTTTACACTCAAGGCAGGCAGTCCATGACCACGGCAAGGTGGGAAGACAGACAGATTACATGTGCTGTGCTACAAGACACTCTCCATGCTCTCTGTGAAGGAACCACAGACTTTTCCCTATAGACACACTTCATTACCTGTTCCTCATTCCCATATCCAGACAAAAGTGGCACCAAATGCAGCCCGGGACAAATTTCAAAAATTTCAACTTTTGTGTGGCCACTTGCCTACCACACCTTTACCCTAGTCCCCACCCAAGAACAGTAATTTGATAAATGCAAGGCATGTGACATCTCCAGAACCTATCACAAACAGAGGCAGTGCTTTTAAAAAGTGTCATGCCAACAACACTGACGGCTGAAGCCTCCTTTGCAGTACAGGATCCAGAAGAGGCAATGGAAGGTCGAGTTCCCTTTATGTAGCGCAGCAAGACACTGGGACTCGCCCCACACATCAGGGAGCAGAGACTAAGAGCTGTGCACCTCCCCTTGGAGAAGCATCTGTCTGGCCAGATGATGATTTACAACATCACTTCAAATTTGGGAGCAGCACCTTGAACACATCACCCAGTAACTCAGAAGGAAAGTGTCACTTCCTTTTCTTTCTCCAGAGCTGTCCCAAGCCCCAACATTTCCCTCTGCTGCCCTGAAAGGAACATCCAGTTCCCCAAGCTTGGGTAGGAAAGTGGTGGGAGGAAAGACAGCGGTTAAGAGGCTTAGCATTCCTCTGCACAGAAAGAGATTTAAAGCCTGGCTGGGGTTACCATGACAACACATCTGTCTGATAATAAATCCCAAAAAGCCCTGCTCCAGCAGACTGCAATCCTTTGTGTCCAGGGAGGGACCAGGGAGGAACTATGGGGGCCCTAAAATTCAGACACTATGGAGTCCTATGGAGTCCTGCTTTCCTGGCAGGTTTATTGTTAATCATGTGCAGTCCCGCTGCTGATGCTGGGTCCTTAAGGTGTCACAGGTTTGAAGAAATGTCTTTCCCCTGAACAGGATAAAGGAGACAAAGGAGCCAATATTTGAACATTTGTTTCAACACATTATGCATTTCGTGTTCCCTGGTTCCACACAGGTTCCAAGAGGCCTGCAAGCTGTACTAAGGTGCAATAATGCAGGTGTGGGACAGGCTGGAAGGTGGCACTTCTCTCTGCATTCTCTTTCATAAAGATGATTATGATAGTACTAGTCATATCTAACAGGTGATTCAAGTGGCATTTCATTTGTATCCATAATATGCTCTGAGACACTTAAACAAAATGCAATCAGGAAGCGTGGAGCATGCTACCCCTTAAGAGATAAAACAGCCAGCCACATGTGAACAGATCTTCATGTGCATATTTAAGAAGTTCAGTTGTTCACATGGTATGAGAGAGGGCAGCATTTTACCTATCCCCCACCTCTAAAAGGTAGAATTTATTCTCCTAGAAAACTGCCCCTCAATCCATCCAAGTATCCATTTTTATATTTTTGCCTATTTTTATATTGTATTATCTTTTATTTCAAAAAGCCTTCCAAGATACAAGCTTGCCCACTACCTAGCCAGAAGGGCCCCTTCCCCAGCAGTTCTGCAAGGGTCACCCCAGCAAGGCACTGATGGAGTCTCCAAAGAGATTCCCAGCTCTGGCCACAGGAATTCTTAAGCCACGTCAAGGTCAGACCTGCTTCACGCTTGTCACAGCCCATCAGAGCATTCACTGCCATGCACAACCTGTACTTTTGGAAGCCTTTAGTACTCAACTGTGGCAGCCATGCTGCAGGCCCAAGTGACAGAAAACTAGATTCCAAGGCACATTTCTGGACACAATGGTAAAAATGTCGAAGCTTCACTCTGATGTTCAATGCCCATCATTTTAAAAAAGGCTTTTTAATAACATAAATTTATGATGTTTATTTCTAAGCAAATGTTAGGGGAAAACCATTTAAAATAATGTCTTTGACAGATCTGCAAAGATTTCCTCAACAATCATTACAAGGTCTTGATGTCATACTGGGAAAATAAAAACTCTATTCATTCTAGGAGTGAGGAAGAAATCAGGGAAAGCCACAGCACTCTGACTGTATTGGGAGCTTCTTTAGGACTTAATCCTTTCCTAAGATAACAGGGTGTCCTTGGTATTGGAGTAGTACAGGGCTAAATCTTAATGCAACTCTGCTTTATAAGATATGAAATTTTTAATTTCCAGAAGTGTTTGCAGAGAATTTAGTTGTTCCACACAAACCCTAAACATTATCTATCTCAGGTCCCTCTAAAAAGAGGCAAAAGAAAAGAGAGAAATAGGGCTGAGAGTCAGATGCTGGGAAAAGAGAAAAACAGTACATGGACAAATGAAGAGAGAGAGATGATAGATAAAAAAGGAAGGAAGAAAGCTGAGTGCTTTTGCAGCCTCCTCTCAATGCTCATGCAAAGCATACTAGGAATGTGTGGCAGAAACAGGGTCCTGGCAGACACTCCCCCAGGCAGCACATTCTTGAGAGGAGTTCCTGCAGTTTTCTTACCACCCAGCAGTAGCACTGGCTCAAAACAACACTGGCAAAAAAAGAAAGCTCTTGTGATACTGGTATGTCTACCTCCCCTGCAGTCTTAGAATAAAAGGGATTTAAAAGCTGTTGAATACTTTAATTGCAGGTAAGATCATCCTCTACAAATTTAGAAAGGCAAGAGCTGGCTGACACTAGGTTCTCTCTTCTGCACCCTCACCATTCATAATCCAAAATGAAATTCCTGCCCTTGATTTTCACTTGGCTTGCTCTCAGACTCACTTGCAATGATTGCTCACTATTTATGCCCTTGCAGAGATTATCAGCAGAAGAGGCAAAAACTCATCTACTTAATCTTCTTTCCTCATACCTAAAGATGACCAGAAAGGATCACAAAAGCCAGATCCTTTTGCATTAGAAACGGCTTGTCTTTGTTGGCCAGTTCCGTGGAGGTTTGGTAAATTCCAAGGATTATGATTTTAGAAGAGACTGAATGTGGAATAAATTGAGAAAAGAAGGGATTCTCTGAGATTTTGTTTTGTTAATTATGTGCAGCTCAAATCTCTGGTAGACTCTACAAAGGGAAAACATTTTCTTTGTGCAAGTTCCAACTGTTCCACTTCTATTGAGGACTGCAAGCTCCTGCTGCAGCCCTCCAGCACAAACAGGAACTCAAGGGTTATCATCTTTAAAGTGCAAGCACAACTCCTCTTTTTCTTATGAAAGAAGAAAGCTATTCAGCTCTCCTTTAAGCATCAGAAATAAAAACATTTATCTTGTGTAAGACATATACCATGGGCATGCATTTGATCAAATTATATTCAGTGCTTTCTTTTAATAGTCATTTTGCCTGGGAAGGTCTCTGAACGTGGACCTGCATATGGCAAAGAGGCTCACTGGGACAGCAGAGCCAATTTTATACCTTCACACAACATCCAGTCTTCAAACCACTACCCTGACTACTGTAATCTAAGCTTTGAGATAAGGAGCTGTGTGTTGAGATATCAGCCCTGAAACAGAGCTTTCATATAAAAGGCCAAAGAAAATGCCAGCTGTTCTGTTACTATTATATCCCCTTCTCTCCCCATGGTGAGAGACTATCAACAAATCCATGTAGTTATTTCTCGCTTTTAAAAAATAAAAATTCATTAACCTCGTGTGGTTCTGCAATCAGAGAGCTTCTTTTAAATGGATAAATCTGGGTTTTATCTGCTTTGCCTGAGATTCTCTGAGTACTGATCACAGATTATTCCTCCATTTCACCCTGTTAAAACCCAAACAAAGCATCTTTTGGAATAATCTTGTCTGGGTTTGTTTTTAACATTACCAGAGCAGCCTTTGTTCCCAAGAGCTTTGGCCACCCATCCTTCCTTCCCACATTGGTCTGTAACCTGCACAAACACTACAGAGGTGAGAATTTCTGCTGGTTTGGACTACTGCCCACTTAGGACCAAGATAAGATTGTGATCCTTCACAAAAGGAAAAAAAAAATCTTTCAGCACTTCAAAACACAGGGACACTACAGTGAAATGAAGGAAATTTTAGCATTTTCCTTAAATAATTACTACACACAGAACATAAGATCTCAAAGTCCTAAAACCTTGGAAATTAACTGAGATATCCTGCAAGAATACATAAAACATGTAAAAAAGGTGGTAAAGACTCCTAGGGAGGCGGAAGAGGGCTCTTGGGAATGTGCAACAGACAAGGTTCAATCCTGTACAACAGTATTCTTACACCTTTGCCTCCTTTTGTGCCTTGGATATAAATTTAAAGGGTGCTTCAGCTTGAAGTTATTTTGGAAACATGCTAAAGCAGTTGCTGTCAGAGGCTTACCATCATCATGGCTGGCACTGTCCAGGACTCACCTGAGGGCAAGTGCTGAACGGGCATCCAGGGTATGAACTGTGAACAACCTCAGCACACCTGAGAAACAGGCAGTGTACCTGCCTCAAGGGCTACAAACCACAACTGATGGGGAAAATACAAAGCCAAGTCCTTGGCTCCACGAAGCATCACATGCACATGGATCACAGACTCAACGCACCACTTTATCATGTACTTTCAAGGACATGGAGAATCAGAAGGAGCACTTAGATTTGTTACCTTTTTCCAGCTTATTTTTATCTTTGCATGTCCCAGTTCCCTCTCCTCCACAAAATCTGTCTCTTACCCATAATCTTTCCTAATAGGTCACTGTGTTATTTCAGGAACTGCCAAGGAAAGCAAACCACAAAGCTGGCATCTCTCTTTCTCAATTGTGAGGCCACAGAGATGGTTCTCATGAAGGCTTGGTCTGACCATGTTTCTCTGGTGAATTTGTTGATATATTCCCTGCTCAGGGATGAGGGTTGCTGGTGGCAAACAGGAGGAGGAGGGTGCAAAGGGTAAAAGAAAACCCTTCCTTTCCCAATTTAGTTGTGTGCTGAAAAGCTAGATGGCTAAAATATAGACTTATAAGTTTATACTGCATGGCCTACAGTTTTGCAATATACTATATACAGCTTATACATATCACAAGTAATAATAATAATAATAATAATAAATACATTACCCTGTTCTATTCTAACACAGCTTGCCTTTTCCTTTTGAACAACAGTTTACATCTACAAATAGGTTGGCATAGGAAACCTGCATATACTTGTTCCTTACATTAAAGGGGAGACAGGATAGACTACTACAGGCATCTTCCTCTTAAACTGAGAGAGGCCAGCTCCTAACATGCTCAATTTAAACCTGCAGAACTGTTGAGAGCATCACACACATGGTGCCTCAGCATCTTTGCAGGCTAATTCTCTGTGTGAGTACAACTGCAACAATCAATGCTTTCCCTCAAATTAATGCCACCTTGACTTTCTCGGTACCACACCCGCTAGAAATCCATCTAGAACCTCTGGAGGTATCTACTCTTGGAATTTACCTCTACATCAGACACCTTCATGCGAGTGCCCTCTTTTCCCACAAATATGTCATCGATGTCAACAAGGATATAGCGATCAAGCGTGAGACAGAGGCGTTTGCCAGTCAAGTAGGCAATGGCATCCACGAAAATGAGTTTGTGCAGCCAAAAATTGAGGTTATTGCCGAAGAGAACCCGCTGGATCCCATCATGCAGACCCAGGTCCTGCATCACTGTGGCATGCAACGCTTTGTGAGTGGCCAGGTGAGGAATGGACTCCGAGGATTTCGTGCTGGCCAACAGCACGGGCTCATAGGTGCTGTGGTTTGACTGAAACACAGTCCAGTCATCACCAGGCAGAGGACCCTGCTCCACCTCATTAGCCCGGGTGACATAGAGCAGGGGGGCGCTAGGATTGATGTGATAGTCCCGCAGCCCCAGGTTGGAATGTAGGAAAAGGGGGAAACCCTTGAGCTGTGCGCTGAGCAGGCTGTTCTCATTAGCTTTGAAAAAGCCTATAATCCCCACTCCATACTCTACACAGTATTTGTCTAGCAGCTCTCGGTTCCAAGCATCCAGATTCAC
The DNA here is from genome assembly GCA_013389925.1 of Aegithalos caudatus. Taxonomy (NCBI): domain Eukaryota; kingdom Metazoa; phylum Chordata; class Aves; order Passeriformes; family Aegithalidae; genus Aegithalos; species Aegithalos caudatus. The sequence goes on along the minus strand of WEIU01012615.1, from coordinate 547,463 downwards.
ATATTTAAGGATGTTCTCATAGATAATTAGAGCATAGCGTCCTCTGTCTTTGTCTGTGAGGGTGGGCATATCCCCCTTGCCAGGGGCGATCTCTGTCCTGTATTTAAAGCGGCTGGATTCCAGGATGGCCACTATTTCCTGCCCCAGCTGGGAGTAAATGCTTTCCACAAAGACCAGCACCACCGGATCTGTGCGCGAGGTGTCCACAGATTTGGTGAGCCTCCAGCTGGCTTGCGGCGGGATCAAGACGCGGTGCTGGTTGCTGCAGTCGCTGAAGGGCAGGGGTGGCGGCTCCTTGATTTTGGGACTGTTAGTGACGTAGTAAGCCAGGATGCACATGGAGATCAGGCTGAAGGCGATGAGCAGCAGGATCAATCTGTGGAGCTCCAGCTGTCGCACGTGCCGCACCACTTTCCACAGCTGAATCATGGTGAGGCGGGCGGCTCACCCCCTCCTCACGCTCCGCACCCACGTCGCGCTCGGAATCGCCAGTGCCGCCGCGGCAGCGCCCAGCAGCAGCTCACAAAAAAGAAAGTGCGGCCGCAGAGAGAAAAAGCTAAAGCAAACAGGTACAAGGAGAGACTCCCAGAGATCTGCCATTTATCTCAGGTAACCATGGCCCTCAATTCCCATCGCTCTTTTGTGTGCTTCTTCGGGCTCCTCTCCTCTCACTCAGAAGTCTTTGGGGGAACAAGGTTGCCAGAATCTCGTCTCCAATAGCAAATCAGTCTGTCATTTTGTGCACAAGCAGTTTCAGCTCAGCCTTCCCAGGTGTCCTGTTTCTCATTTAGCTGTTTCACATTCACATGATGGCACCTTCTCTCTGCATCCTGCAATTTAAAAAGAAAAAGTCAATTCTCAGTATGATTTTAGCATTTAACAGGCTTGAGATGAAATGGCAGGACTAGCAGGCGATAAGTGGGCAGCACCACTCACCCATCAGAAGGTCTGTTTTCTGGGAAGTGTCACACCCCGTTTGTGTGGGAGCTTGACAGAACCACAATGGCCTTTGGAAGAAAGGTCCACAGTGCACAGCAACTCAACACTGACCCACACTACAGCAAACAGAGCCAAGCACCTGGCCTTCCCCAGTCCTCATGCAAGCCACTGAACAGAAAACAAAACACTTTTAATTCAAGCCTGTATTTCAAAGCTAACAAGAGGAGGAGAGAGCACACTCTGCAAGGCTGCCCCACTTGTCCTGGGAACTCACTTTCTTCCAGAGGTCTCAAAACACAGCTCTGGAGAGGCTTCATCCCCCTCAGGTAGCCTCTGAGAGGGCAGGGGGCACGGGCTCCCACGTACTGCACATTTAATGGTTGCCAACTGATTCAGTGGCAGCTGGAGATGAAGCATCTCCTGAAACCTTCATCGCCTTCTCTCATATGCCACTGAAGAACATGAAGCCAGTTTTAAATCACCAACAGCATGACATAAATTTGGGTTGGTCTCAAATCCGTGAAAGCCTCTTGTTATGAAGCTCTCTCACCTCCTGCTTTGTGTTCATGGCAGCAGACTATTTCACCATATGTTGTTATTTTTCCAGGAAAGAAACACCCAACAAAGCCAACAAATACCAAATAATCCAAAACAAACACCAGAGAAACTAAATTTCTCCTTGGTTTAAAAATAAAGTAAAAGTCACAGTGGAGCCTTCTCTCCTTTACCAGCAGTACGACTTATCCACAGCAATACCCTGGTGTCTTTCCTGGGATATGAGCACATTTTTGGGGCACACCTGCTGCCTCCCCCAGAAAAATGCAAGAACACCCTCAATGCCAGATGCTGCTCACCAAGTCAGTCATGCTTACAATGAGCTTTCTGTAAAAACTGAACCGCCTTTTTTCTTTAAAAAGCCTTTTTAGTCACCCCCTCAACTCCTGCAGACGTGCTCCATCACATACAGACCCTCTAACCACCTGCTCAACTGGCACAGCTTGCAACACCAGGAGGCACAAGAAAGCAATAGCAAATAATGTTACCAAAGGAGATTTTCATCCTTTCTCCATTCCTCCAATTTTTGAGCTTTTCTGTTACTACCATTCTGATAAAACAAAGAATATGAGAAGACTAGTTTGTCTACGTGTTTAAGGCATACTTAAGTTTCCTATGTAGTAAAGCCCAGGGTTTCTGACAACTAGCTCCACCAGAAAAAGAACTACCTGTGGGACAGATGCTTATTTTGTAATGTGTGTTACTAGACAGAAAAAAATCCTTCTGAGTCAGGGAAACTATCAGTCCATAAATGAGACCAAAAGTCCCACTCTAACAATTCCCACTAGGCTGTTTTCCAAACTGTTGATGCGTCTTGAAGCAGAGACAAAAACCACAAAAAGATTTTATATGAAGAGATATAATACTGCTAACTTTATGACAGCAGATGGAAGAGAGTCAGAGTGCTCTTTACACAAGCCTTATGATAATCATTATCTCAAACAACTCTTCTGCTATAAGCTCAGCAGAGCAGGGACTGGTTTGTATAGTGCACTATGAAACCTTAGCCCTGATGAGGTTTTCAGAATTGCTGTAGACTGTCAATGTAAAGTATATCACACAAATAATTTTCCACTGGAGAAACTGAGACACAGCCAAACTTACTGAAGGTTGCACTGCAACACAGCAGATGGGTTAGGATTTTTGGTAAAATTATCCCTGTTCCCAAGATTCCAAATGAATTGGGTCTCCATTCCCAAATGGCCCTCTGTAATGATAGAGCTGGCTTTGGAAATCCAGCTCAGTCAGCAACAAAAAGCTGTGTTTTCTTCATCACAGACAACTGATCATCTTTCAGTTTTGTCTCTACATACTATTTACTGGAAAAAGGACAGGGGAGAGAAAGTGAGAAATAACTATGGGAAGATGTAAAAAACAACTCTTATAGTTTTTTTCTTTTTCTTGCTCCTGATTTTGAATATATGATCCCTGGACAGAGCACAGAACATGACTTCTCAAGTCAAGTTCAGTCCCTGGAATACACCAGGAATTCCAGTGTATCAGCATAGTATCCCAAAACATGTGCCAGCTTCCAAAAGCAACGAGGAAAATTGCCTTTCCACCTCCAGAAACAGCCCTTCCCATCTCACTGACTCTGCAAGGAAGACCCCAATGTTACCACCCTCCTGCTTGGCGTTACAGTTCCAAAGCTGCAGAGAGGCAGAAGCTGGCAGAGACAGCATTCAGCAGGGCAGAGAGAGGTAAAATAAAAACACACAAAAAATGCTGTATCTTTTTAATGAGGTAAATTCCTTGTAAGACAGAGTAAGACATGGCTCCATCATATCACAATGCTGCATGTATGGGAAGTGATCTTTAACTCCTGTGCAACAAATTCATGCTGAATACATGATTCCAATAAGTTAATTTTGATGGAGAAACCTGAGAATTCCAAGTTAATGCCTTCCCAAATAACTCACTTCCTTTTGAATCTCACTGAATAAAACAGAAACATAAAAACTACTGGATTTAAAGATTCACTATCTAAACATGTACTAGACACAAAATTAAGTTTTTGCAGGAGAAAATAATGTAAAGAGGAACTCAGGAGCCCAAGTGTTACTTCTATGAATTTCCAAGCAAGTGTTTCTGGGGTAGAAGTTGTAATCTAAACACCAGGGTAATGGTAAGAAAATCAAGATGATGTTGATTTATGCAAAAGCCTGGCAAGGTTCTACTTTTACAACTCTTTATCCTCCAAGTATCAACATGGAAAACATTTGTCTTCCCTGGTTGCACGCATTCATCTCTCCAACTTAATTTTTACTTTCAAATTGACTCTGTTTTGTCAAGAACTGTAGTTTCAGTTTCCCAGTTACCAGTTTAAAGATGAAAATCACAGGACAACTGGATTATTCTGTAGAATAAGAATGAAACCAGAGTTTAAGCTAGGTTGCCACACCTGCAGTGCCCAGCTGAGGGGCACCAGGGAGAAGAACCCCCTTTGCTGGGCACTTCTGAATCACAGCAGTGTTTTGATAACAATGATTCCATTCAAGCCTCTAGCGAAGCTCCCAAACAAGCCCCCATTTGTTACATGGGTGAGCTCAAAAAAACAAATTAAAAAAAAAGGCCTGTATCAGATTGCTGCTCAAGAATCTGTCAGCTCTGATCTCTTTAACAAGGCTTCACAGCCAGAGGGCATGCCAGCTGGCACAGGATGCATTTCTTTCTTTGGGGACTGCATCAGCTGGTTTAGGTTCAAATGAAAAGAGGAAAAAAAAAGCAACAAACAAATACACTGAACAAAATTTATATTAAAAGCCAAGAGAACTGTCAGAAACCAGTCATAACCAAAAGCTGAGAAATATCTATACAAGAGAAAGAAAAGAAAAAAAAAATTACAGTGAAAATTATTCCCTCTCAAAGGAAAAGAAAATACCTGTGTCCTCTTTTGACATCAAACTACTGGGAATCTAACACCACGAAAAAACAGGTTTCTAGATAAATTGAGGTCCACTCTGAACTCCTGCCAGTATTGCCTCAATCTGAATTGTGGGAGGTGGCAGTCAGAATGCACAGCAAGAATGAAGTGTTCAGAGGTCCAAGGACGCAGGCTCAGCAGGCACCCATCCTGTCAGAAAAGCATCTCTAGGTCAGAGAGCATCAGCTGTAAGGTCAGCTATCCCACAGATCCCAGCATTAAGACAAAGGCTTCTTCAAACTCAGATGTTCTGTTTCCTAATGATATACAGCGTTAATGTGAAACATAAACTGCTTTGTGAATTATCAGCACAATGATCCATGTGCTAAGCCACATGGCAACCGATGTGATATGAAAGCAAGATAGCAACCCCAACCCTGTGGTTTTAACATCTGATCTCCAGATATTTCCAGTACTTGGAAACAATTGTGAGTGATTCAGTACAAATGCTCAGGACCAGCACTTATCCAAAACCACTGATCAGAATATAAGTATTTGGGGCTTCTGGTACGTTCATGCCATGGCACATGGAAGATTCTGGGTATCATCTGACACCTTTATCAAGAACTGTCAATGCATTCCTAGCTGAGCTACAGAAGGTCTTACCACCAAAACCCCAGTGTCACCAGTACAGTTCCCCATCCCTTTTCATTATTCATAATATAATCTCTCCATCTGGAATGCACAGCAGCAAGATCTTGCCTTTGTCCACAATAGCTCTATTTCAGAGGCTTTTCTTCTGCATTTCCTGTGAGAGGGTTCTTGCCTTGGGCCCCAGGGGGACTGCAGTAATTGAGTTACACAGTAATCAGAGAAGGAATCTGATTGATTTTCCAACCCATTCCACTTTAATGGTGTCATCATGACACAAAATTCCTCATTAGTCTGCTCCATTCTGAGACACCACAGCCCCTCTCTTTGTCTGTGGTGGTATCTGTATGCCAGGCCTCCAGGTACAGCCCCTCTCTCACAAAAATGGGGAACCTGGTAAGTAGTGTCAATAAAACACAGCAAGCCACACAGCAAAAGAATTAGTAGAAAGCTCAGGAGAATGAATGATGCTTGTATTTCACATATTGGGTAAAAAAAGATACTGTGGAACTTACAACCATATTGCAATGAAATTGCTATGCTCGTTTTTGGGCTCTGGTCATGTGCTTCAGCTAACATCCACTGCCAGTCAAATCCTGCCATGAGAGACTGCCTAAGGAATACAAAATTCAGATCAAAGAGGTAAGAAATGCTAATGGTGCCCATGCTGCTCTGACAGACAGGGCTGCAGCCTCCAGCCAGCTCTACGTTTTGCCTGGGCAAGTCCCCATGCAGGGAAAAGCCTCTCAGTACAGACCTGGGCTGAGCCAGAAAGCTGCCAGCTGGCCAGCAGGCTTGAAATGTGCCAGTCTGATATAAGAGGAGAAGACCTGTGTGATGAAGTAACAATTATTTTCATTCTTTTATTATCACCCCTAGACAGGTATGTAACTTCACACCTTCTGCAAGAGCAACAAACTGCTGTCCATGCTAAACAGGTCTGCATGTACTCCTCTCATCCCAGCCTGGTGGAAACCCAGCTGCAGCCTTGAATTTACCCATGTGCCTGTGCAATGAAGTCTGAAGACAGCACTTAAGAGACCTTGGAGAGGCTGGCTCCAGGCCAGCTTTGCAGAGGGCTGCACAGAGATCCCCTGACTCCTGCAAGGTTCTTGGTGTACCTTTGTTTGCAGCACATCTTTGCTCTCCTGATCTTTTATAATACAAAAAGTAAACAATAGGTTTACTCCTTCCCATGCCAGTGACAGAGTCATGGTCCAGCATTGCCTGTTAACAATATATACCAATCCTTTCCCCTGAAAACCAAAAGGTCCTGCTCATAAGAGCTTCCAGGAAATCTGGTTTTCGGCTCCCCGCCTTCTCCCCATCATAATACACTCACTGCTTAGGGTCATTACAACTGACCTGACTCATTTTCCAAAGCAGGGGAATTTCAAACTTCTACACTGAGGTATTCCCTCAAATTAAATGTCAGAACCACAAGCCTCAACACATTTCATGGTCTCAGCACAGGACAAATTTGGGAAGGGAAAACATTTTGTTGTCTTGTATTTTCAGTCTGCTTAAAGAACAGACCTGCATATAAGGAACCTGAAGAATTGTTAAAATATCAAGCAAATAAGATTTCAGCCTTCAGCAGTCACTGAATCTGCTTGATTAAAAAATACGTAGCTTGGCAGCTGCACACCTCTGCTGAAATGAAAAGGAAAGACTACAGGTTATTGTAGCAGTGGAAATGCTCACACAAGCCAGAGGTTTCCACCAGTCGAGAGGATGTAACTGCTCTGGGGACACACAGGTCTCTGTAACGCAACTGCTTATAGGAGAGAAAGGAGACACGCTCCTCAGAGATAACGGAAGGGATGTATCCATTCCTTCATTTCACATGGTACTGAGCCTTTAAAATCTAGGGATCAGGCTACCACAAGAACAGCAGTTTCATTCTGGCCATACGTCGCCTGTTTTGTTCCTTCCTGACACACAGGGCTGCGTCTGCTCTGACCCTAACCCTTTTCCCACACCAGGGGATAATGAGACAACAGCTCCTCTCTGTACCCAAGCATGCAGAGCTGTGGGACAGAGAGCCAGAGACAGAGCCTTGCAACATAAAGGCAGTCCAAGCTGCTCTACAATCCACCCCCATGTGGAAAGTGAATTCTTCAGTCACCCCAAAGGGAGGGAATACACCATCTTCATTTCATCAGGAATCAACATGTATGCTCTATCATGGCAGAATATCTCCAACTCAACTGTGGGAACAGGAAATAGATGCAGTTCCTTCCACATTAGATATGGACAAGAATCTCATTTCCATTCTTTCATGCTCCCTGCTTATCACAATTCAGATCAACTATTCTGCTGCAGAAAGCAAAACATCTTCTCTGATGATTTCTCCTAAGTAACATTCAAATGGGGGAATGCAGTCAAACTGTGGCAAAACCAAAAAGATTCAGTGTCAGTCAGAGTTGAAGTATCTTAATATAGAATGCATATTATGACAGTTTATCGGTAATTGTTATGAAAGCAGCCTAACCATTCTTCCTGTGAGGACTTAGAAAATTTCACCTTAATTAACAAGAGGCTGATCTATATTCAGTTGCTTCCTCCTGTCGCATAACACATAGGAGATATTATTTTACAATCAGTTTTTTCTAGGAATATATGACAGTGGGGAACAGGTTTAATACCATCACACTGAAAGTTTGTCCAAACTGACACCAGGAGAAAACTGTAAGTACTCTACCAAATGTTAAAACCTCAGGAAAGCTCTTGAGCTCCTGTACTCGCCTGTTCTGGTGTACTTGCACAAAAATTCAGGCTCAGAATCTGCTGGGATTGTAAAAGAGTATGTTCCCCAGCTGTGTACAGCAGCTCTCTCCTATCGGCCTTACACTGAGATGTTCTACTCACAAGCCTACCACCCAGTGTAACATTCATAGTGTACCTCCCAGCCTTTGCAGTATCTAATTATCCAGTTCTCTATTATGTTGGTGTGATTGAAATAAGTCTCCTGGACTCAGAGCACAAAATATTCACATTTTTGCTGGTTTTGCTATTGCAAGCCAGCTTTTAACACAATGCAAACTCCTGTTAAAAAAA